>JBAKBP010006513.1:0-109548 GCA_037953745.1 Lithodes maja | reverse complement strand
GTCCCCTCCCTCCCACAAAGGCTGGTAATAAATTTTTGTTAACCATCATGGATGTTGCCACTAGATACCCCGATGCATACCCCATGAAAAACGGCATGGCTAAGACGGTAGTCAGTAACTTGTTGTGGTACTTTTCAAGGTACGGGTACCCGGAGGAGATTCAGTCTGATCAGGGGTCCAATTTCACCTCCAATCTCTTTAAGCAAACAATGCAACAGCATGGAATACGGGCGGTGGTATCGTCAGCGTATCACCCTGAGAGCCAAGGGGTGCTTGAGCGGTGGCATGCCACCCTTAAAAGCATGCTCAGGTGTTATTGTGCTGATAACGGAAGAGATTGGGATCTTGGATTGCCGTATGTACTGTTTGCTGCTCGGGAAGTGCCTGGTGAGAGCCTGGGATTTAGTCCAAACGAGCTGATTTTTGGACACCGAGTCAGGGGCCCCCTTAATATGCTGCGGGAAATTTGGGAAGGAACTGTGCCGCCTTGTTCCTTGTTGAAGTATGTGTTTGAAAGCCGTGAGCGCATGCTTAAGAGTCTGGAGATGGCAGGTCGGAATTTAACAGGGTCACAAGCTTTAATGAAGGACAGGTATGATCGCAAAGTGAAGCTCCGGGAGTTCATTGTGGGACAGGAGGTGTTGATTTTGTTGCCTTTGGTGGGTAACCCCTTGTCGGCGAAGTATACTGGACCCTATAAAATTGTGGAGAAAATTTCGGACCTAGATTACCTTGTTGCCACTCCAGACAGGAGGAAGAAGAATCAGTTATGTCACGTGAACCTGATAAAAGAGTATGTGAGGCGCCCCTCTGAACCTCTCACTGTCCCTGTGTTGGCTTGTTGCGGCCGTGGTGGAGAAGGAGAGGGGGACAGTCAAGCTTCAGAGGAGGATAGCTGGGATCACCATGTTTCAGCGGATCAGTGGGCGGGGAACTCGAGCCTAAGGGCTGACGAGGCTATAGCCCATTTGCCTGAGCCGCAATTTGAAGCTATCCGTCAGTTGCTCGGTTTATACCCCACTGTATTCGCTGAACATCCAGGCCTCACTACTCAGGCTATGCATGATGTTGACGTGGGGCACCATCTACCCTTTAAGTCAATCCCATACCGTGTGCCCCCCATAAAACTACCCGCTCTGAGGGATGAGTTGGAGTATATGCTCGGTAGAGGGTTGATAGAGAAAGGTACCGTTAAATGGACTTCCCCCGTAACACTGCAGCCTAAACCAGATGGCAAGGTACGCTTCTGTATTGATTTCCGTAGGCTAAACGGTTTGACTCCAACTAACCCATATCCTCTTCCTCGGGTTGATGATAGTGTTGATAAAATTGGTAATGCTCGGTTTTTGTCTAAAGTTGATTTAGTAAAAGGTTACTGGCAAGTACCTTTGTCCGAGCGCGCTAAAGAGGTATGTGGTTTTGTGGTGGACGGGAGTACTTACCGGTGTAATGTTATGCCCTACGGACTTAAGAATGCACCAGCAACGTTTCAGAACCTGATGAATGAAATTGTCAAGGACATTCCAAATTGCACCGTATACTTGGACGATGTAATCATTTATGATGACGACTTTGAGAGCCATTGTGAGCACCTGGAGACCTTGTTCCGGAAACTTAGTGAAGCAAGTCTGGTAGTAAATTTGGCAAAGTGTGACTTCGTAAAAGCCACTGTGCAGTACCTTGGGTTTGTAGTGGGAAGGGGACAGGTGTGCCCTCCTCAGAACAAGGTACAGGCTATCAATAAATTTCCGCACCCAACCACCAAGAAGCAGATCATGAGATTCTTGGGTATGATAGGCTACTACAGACGCTTTATAAAAGGTTACTCCACGGTGTTGGCACCTCTCACAGATTTGTTATCTAAAGACAAAAAGTTTTTGTGGGCGCCTGAGTGTGAAAAGGCTTTTAATTTAGTGAAGCATTTGCTGTGTACTCACCCGATACTCAGGGCCCCAGACTTTAACAGGCCTTTTCAGCTGGCAACAGATGCTAGTGGTGTAGGGGCTGGTGCCGTCTTGCTACAGACAGACAATGAAGGTGTGGAACACCCAGTAAGTTTCTTTTCTAAGAAGTTCAATGCTGCACAAAAGAACTATTCTACAATAGAAAAGGAATTACTGGCGATTGTGCTGTCACTCAGGCACTTCGAGGTGTATGTTCCAGCCTATGGCCCAGTCGTGGTTATCTACACTGATCATCACCCTTTGAGATTCCTAAATCAATTTCACAATCGCAATATGAGACTGACCCGGTGGTCATTGATGTTGCAGGAGTATAACCTGGACATCCGGCATATTGCGGGATGTGACAATGTGATTGCGGATTGTTTATCGAGGGTAGATGATCAGTCGTAGGCTATCACAGGTGTATGATCCCGAAGAGATTGACACACGGGTAGCCTCCTGCTTTGGTTTGAGTAGTATTTTGCGCTTGGTGCTTGTTGGCTCGCGGTTGTAGCCCAGCGTATTGGGTCGTAAAGCAGGATTGTTGAGCGTTTGGTATAGAAGAAAATAGGCTGCCCTTATAGTGCAGCCGGAAAAAAAAACATATTAAAATATAAAAATCATATAAAAACTCTTTCTTTTTGATGAAGATAATTGTATAAGTTTGTCATAGCCTATAAGGTTTGAGTAGTCCACGAACTATCAAACGGCTGAGCTGCTGTAAGCTCGCTCTGGGAGCATGATATTATGTCTTTTACTATTGTTGGGAGGAGTTATGAAATGTGATTTTTTTTTTATAAGATGTGTTTTAGTGATAAACTCAGCGTTGTTTTAGTGCCATGCGGTCGCTGGGTGTGAGGGGTTTGATGGGGTTCTGTATATCAGATTTTAGCTCAGGGTTGAGCAAGTAAAATCTTGGGGGAGGTGTGACGCATGTCGAGTATGAGCATGCTGTACAGAACGCCCAGTCAGGCCCCACTCTCGCTAGGATCGTCAGGGCAGGAACTTTGGCTGTAGTCTGTGTAGAGTTTCCTAACTTAGTTTATGTGAGCCGTTGTACTATAAGTATTATAAATATGTATTTTGTTTTCATCTGAGTCAACGAGTTCTATTTTATATCATTAGTTATAAGTATTGTGTGTGGGACTTATATGTAATGATGAGAGGAGAGAGAGAGAGATATTACGTAACGGGGACCAGTGAGTGCGCCACGCGGGCAGATAGGCCTAATTCCCTCCTCCCTCCTCCCTTCCTCCCTTTCAGCGCGTGGGAAGTTCTTTGTCGATCCCAGATTGAGAGAGAATATGACGTCATGATTGCCAGTGGGCGGTCCTTAAGTAGTTTGAGATATGCCGCTAGAGGGCCGAGTATAAAAAGAGAGGTTCTTGCCACCATTCTTCAGAACTCATCAGGCAAAGCGACTTCTCATATCCCTTGCAACTATCCATATTCTTCCGACTGATGTGAACTTTCTCTACTCTCTGAACAGCCTATCTTCTTCTCTTCTCGTCCCTGTTTAACCTCCATGACCCCTTTGGTGCAGATTTAGTCAGCCAAAGTATTATCGCTTGAGTTCTCACGAGATAAGTGCCTGTTAGATAGCCTATTTTTGGAAGGGTTAACTAGAATAGGATTGATTGATGTTTGTTGCACTCGTATATGCATTTCCCTGTGTGCGATTATTCATGTTCCTGTTTTCTGCTGGTTTAGGCAATGCTAGACTGGGATAGGGTTTCTGAGTTGTGATTTCCTATGAGTACTAGGTTGCGGTTGAACCAGTACAATTGCAACGGAGACGTGGAACGCCTAGGTGGTCTTTCTGACTGTGTACCGTGGGAGTTTAGCACTGTGTTGCGAGTGAGGGCTTTTGCCTATGCCACCCAACACTGTGTTATCTCATTTGCTTGACTTTGAGAGGATCGCCAGGAGAGAACCAGATACTAGTGATCTGGATCTCTCAAGAGAGCATCCCGTCAATTACCGTAATTTGGCCGCACAGTCTTAAGGACCTCGCTAGGCTACGAGCCGCTTGCTCAGCCATTGTCTCTTAACCTTAGATATCCCAGCTAGACTTTGCTCGACCAGCAGATACAGCATAGTATTGAAGCTTCTCCTTATGTATATTATTGTTTAAGCACTATTGATTTCATGTGTGGCACGCTTAGCTACTTCAGAGATTAGTGGCCCACGAGCACAATCTTAGTAGGCTATTGCCAGTGCATTGTCGGAGTACTTCTTCTTAATGTTTGCCATATCCTATTGCTTATTCTTATTCTTATAATTCTTCTTATGTCAATTTAAAGCCTTTAATTACCAGTGAGTTATTCATTAAATTGCTGTTCAAAATCCGATACTTACTTCTTATGAGTATTCGAGAAGCATCTAACTTATCAGAAGATTCCTTGCTTGATGCTCGAGGACTATTGTTTAACGTAACGTAATAGTGCCGATCCGAAGTAGAGGGTGGAGGACTTCTTAAGTTCTTAGTTCAAGGGTGGATTACTTCGGCTTCGGCCAACACTATTCTTTAGTGTTGTAGTACTTTCTTCTTTGTTTGATTGTTGACCAGACTAGATAACTCCCGTCTTGTTATTAGTCTGTTGTGTGAAACGCTAGTACCGAGTTCTTGTATACCCCGTTATAGCAGATAGAACTCTGGAGGGTAGTGGCGTTTTTTGTTCGGCTGGCAGTACTCTGGGGTTGGGATCGTGTGTTTCCGTTGTGGCAGCGAGCCATACTCGAGTCCTGTGTAAGAGCCCTAGTGTACCCGAGTGCCCGGTCGTAACACTCCTTTTGCGGCGAGCCAAGGGTTTCTCCGCAGCAAATAATTCCCTACAATGCGGGGCCTGTGGTGGCACACTGTCCCACACAACCCCAATTACAAAGCCCAATTATAGGCTCAACACTCTAATACCCTGAGGATCATCTTACCAAAACGGTTAGAGATTAACGCAGGATTACGGGGGTCTGCAGAGCGCTGATTGGCCCAACCCGGCTGATCCCCCTTCACACCCAACCCTTCTCGTCCATATGCTTATCCAATTTTATCTTAAAGCTCCCTACCGTTTTTGATCCCACTATAGCACTTGGTAGCCTATTCCACCCATCTACAACTCTGTTACTAAACCAATATTTGCCTATATCTTTTCTGAAACAAAATTTATCTAATTTGAAACCATTGGTACGAGTTCTTTCGCTATCACTGAGCTTTAGTACATTTGTCATGTCCCCTTTGTTAATCCCACTAACCCACTTGAACACCTCTATCATATCCCCTGTAACTCTGCGTCTCTCTAACGAATGTAAACCTAATTTCTTCAACCTTTCTTCATACGGAAGATTTCTAATATTATGGATCATTTTTGTCATTCTACGCTGTACTCTCTCCAATGAATCTATGTCCATTCTGTAATAAGGACACCAAAATTGGACGGCATAATCCATAATTATGGGGTCTCACTAATGACAAGTAAAGTTTTAAGATAACATCAGCGGTTCTGTTACTCACACTCCTAGAGATGAACTCGAGAATCCTGTTTGCCTTATTACGAACGCTTATACACTGTTTTCTAGGCTTCAAATCATTTCTAACAAACACACCTAGATCTTTCTCGCAGTCTGAATTTTCTAATTTTAAATTAGCTAGTTTATATTTAAAAAAAAATTGCATCTTCCCTATCTTAAATACCTTGCATTTGTCAATGTTAAACTTCATCTGCCAATTTACTGACCATTCATGTAAGGTATCTAGATCCCTTTGGAGGCACTCTATATGCTATCTGAATCAATTGATCTCCCCATTTTAGTATCGTCTGCGAATTTACTTATCCTACTAGTTATACCTAAATCTAGGTCATTTATGTATATAAGAAACAACAGGGGACCTAATACCGATCCCTGGGGGACACCACTTTTGACTGCTCCCCACTCTGACTTGGTACCATTTATGCTGACTGTCTGTTTCCTACCAATTAGCCATGACCTAATCCATCCCAACAACGACCCTCCTATTCCATGTGCCTCAACCTTTCTCATCAATCTCTCATGAGGGACTCTGTCGAAAGCTTTACTGAAACCTAAATATATAATATCATGATGAATTGTCACTATCTACTGCTTCATATACCTCTGAAAAAAAGCTAAGCACTTTAGTAAGGCAAGAACGTCCCTGAGTGAATCCATGCTGAGAAGAATTTATTAAGTTAAATTTTTCTAAGTGGCTTCTAATTTTCCTAGCAATAATAGACTCTAGCAACTTTCCTATGATTGATGTGAGACTAATGGGACGGTAATTGGATGCTATCGATTTATCACCTTTTTTGAAGATCGGAACTACATTTGCAGCTTCCAAGCTTCTGGAACTAAACCTGTTTCTAATGACTTATTAAATAAAAATGCTAATGGGCTACTTAACTCATCTCTGCATTCTTTTAATACTCTAGCATATACCTCGTCAGGACCAGGCGATTTTTGAGGTTTCAGTCTGTCAATTTCCTTAAGCACATCATTATTTTCTACTTATATTAACTGTACTTAACATATTTTCTATACTATCACTATATACCATATTGACTTCTGGAATCTGTGCCAAATTTCCATTAGTGAAAATGGAAAGAAACTGACTATTTAATGTACTGCACATTTCTAAATAATTTTCTGTTATTTCTCCTATTGAAGCTTTTAGGGGCCTATTACATCTCTAACTTTAGATTTATATAATTGGTAAAAAGCTTTAGGGTTATTTTTTGAGTCACTGGCTATCCTTATTTCATAATTTATTTTTGCTTTCCTGATTTCCTCTTTGACCTGTCTTGATAGAGTCTGATGGTATATATGTAGATGATTTTCGCCTTTCTTTATTTTTCTATGTATTCCTTTCTTTTTTCCTATAAGATCTATTAGCTTATTAGTCATCCATTTTGGTTGGTTCTGCGTCGATCTAAATCTTCTTTTAGGGATATATTTATTTTGAGCATTGTGGAGTGAAGCAATAAACTGGTTATATGTAGGTGGCAAGTTTAACTCTGGCATATCCTGACTTAATTGCTTAACAATAGGGTCCACCCTTAAGTCTCTTCTTAGCCCACCATAATCGGCTTTTCTGAAATCTGGGATAAGTGTCGTATTCTCTTTAGCATTCCCTGTCCATTGTATATTAAAATAAATAGATTTATGATCGCTATTTCCTAGGTGGTCACCAATCTCTACATTATTTATCATATGTTCATTGTTACTGAAACTAAATCAAGAATATTAATACCTCTAGTCGGCGTATCTATGAATTGAAATACAAAACTATCTTGTACTACCTCAATAAACTCTACTGAATCGGAGTCGCCTATTTGGTGCTGCCAATCAATGTTCGGAAAATTAAAATCCCCATAATGCACACATTGCTAAACCTTGATGCTATTTTAATTTCCTCCCATAACGATGTTCCGCCATTTCTACTCATATTAGGCGGTC
This sequence comes from Lithodes maja, assembly GCA_037953745.1. NCBI lineage: Eukaryota > Metazoa > Arthropoda > Malacostraca > Decapoda > Lithodidae > Lithodes > Lithodes maja. Next base: position 102,139 of record JBAKBP010006513.1, on the reverse strand, counting down.
TATATATAACTCCAATAACTATGGTCTCACTACCTTCGTTAACCTCTACCCAAACACTTTCATTATCATTATTTAGTCTAATACCTGATTTAATACAGCTTTTTAATGTACTCCTGACAAACACTGCTATACCCCCGCCCCTCCTACTTGTTCGGTCATATTTAAACAAACTATATCCTGGAATATCAAATTCTGCTAAAAAATGCGTGGATTCTGTATTAATCCACGTTTCAGTTAGCTCTATTATGTCTATATTTTCTGTGCTAACGAGTGATCTAAGTTCGTTCATTTTGTTACATAAACTCCTACAATTTGTATAATATACCCTCAACCTATTACTTTTATTTGCAACTAATTTTCAATTGTGTTTAGCTAACTTATTATTTCCTGTTGAACTACTAGCTCTAGACGGAAATTCTACTCTATCAGTATTCTCATCTTTACTATCAGTTACATGTGTAGTGTTATCGATACTACTATTACACATCACTATATCCGCACTATCTTGACTGATTATTTCTATTTTACTCACTGGTTTGTCACATGAAGTACCTGCTCCATATGGAGACAGTATTTTACTTACACACCCAGTCTTTTTTAACGAAACCCCGCAACAATCGTGTCCAGTGAGCTGGCTAAGGTCGAAACTCCTAGTCGAGAAAGATGTACTCCATCCTGGGCATACAGTTCATCCTTACCATAGAAGTGGGTCCAGTTATCTAGGAATGGTATTGACTTTGCCTTGCAATACTTCTCCAGCCGGCTATTTACACCAATAGCCCTGGAGGACCATTCCTTCCGTAACCCTCTTCTTGGCAGGATACTGCCAATTTTTCTTCGGGCTCTTGTCTGGAGTCGGCCACCACCCGCCATGGGGTATGTGCCAGAGGTGTGGTGGAGTGGTCTTGCCACTGGCCTGGTAATCCAAAGGTCCCGGGTTCAAATCCCGATGTATCAATGGGAAGATATTATTGGGATGGAATTTGTGCTGTACCTGGTATCAGTGCATTACCACAAGCCCACCGAAACGTCAATAAAATACCCTCATTGTTCCCTGATTAAATAGCACTGTATGAATATTCCCATATTCAAAATATGCTATAGGGGTGCAATGCCTGGTGAGTTATCTGCTCAACAGGTGGCGTTGTGTGTGTGTAAGTGTGAGAGTCCAAGTGTGTAGGGGATGAGACAGTGAAGCACGGGAACGAGGTGGCTGCAGAGATGGGGTCGTTTCGGGCCATGAGTGAGCACCGTGCCTCATGTGAAGGCAAGATGGCAGGTGCTCGTTGTACTCTACGTGCTTCACATGTCTCACTCCCTAGACTGGAACAAGACCTCACAGGCTTCACTGTTCATTGTAAAGCGGTGAATGTTAAGGCTCTCAGCCTATGCTCGAGAGGAAGTAAGTTGAAAAAAAAAAAAAAAAACTCTCATACTCCTGTGTTGGTGGTGTAATGGTTTAGATGCTTATGTTCTGGGTGTGGTGTCCCGAGTTCGAATCCCCGGAGGACCATATGCTTTCATTAGTTTATTCAAGTACAATGGGGTTTGTAATTGGTTATTATTCTTAAGAACGGGGTGTTACTTATTCCTACACAATTCCCCATGATCATTGTCGATGGTATTTACTATAATTGTGCCAGCAAGTATTCCTAGCTGGTCAATATGATATGGTAGCTGTTGTAATTGCAATGGTACAAACTGGAATATAATCACAGTACTGCCACATTTCGTTTCCATCATTCTTAACACCAATAACCCACAAATGAAACGAATGCAAGCATGTCATTCTCCCAGGATTTGAACCTATAGTCTATTCGCTGTTAGTAGGCAAGAAATCCTGAACTCTATCCTCTGTAACTAAAAAAGGGCTAGAGCAAGTTGGCTGTAAATTTCCACATCTATTCCATGACTGACTCTTCCTAAATGGTAGAAATATTAGCTCGATTACTCTTGTCGTTTTTTAGTTAAAGAGGTTGGAGGTCATGATGTCTCGCCTACTTACAGCGAATATACTATAGGATATCACTTTTTTTTTCTTTTTTTTTCTATGTGATTGAGGGAGGCAAAAGGCATAACTGCTTATAGCGAGTGCCTCCCCCATAGTTGAAAGAGTGACAGGGCCAAAATCAAGGGACGTTCGAGCCAAAATGCCTGGACACACGGAGTTTGAAGCAATTTAAGTCATAGGAAGAGGGAAAGACTGATTCTGGGAGAGAGTTCCAGAGCTCAGCTGTTGAGTAGAAGAAAGTTTGAGAGTAATGTTTCACTCTTGGGTTGGAGAGTTGCACAGAGTAGGGGTGGGATTGAGTTGCAAGACGGGTGCCACGTGCCCTACGTAAAGGAGGTGGTATGCACTGGGATAGCTCTGAGGAACACTGATTATTATAGTAGCGATAGAATAGCGAGAGAGATGCAACATTGCGGCGGAGAGAGAGAGATTGCAGAGAGTTGGTGAGTGGACGGGAGTTAATGATACGAAAGGCCTTCCTTTCAACTTTGTCTAGGAGAGCGGTGTGAGAGGAACCTCCCCACACATGTGAACAATACTCAATACAAGGGCGCACTATGCCCCTGTACAGAGCAAGAAGCTGTGCAGGAGTAAAGAACCCCCTAAGGCGGTTGAGCACACCCAGCTTCTTGGAGGCTGCCTTAGCAAGACTGGTAATATGGTCCTTCCAAATGATAGCAGAAGAAAAAGAGACACCAAGAATATTGAGAGAAGATGAAGGGTTGATATTTGTATTGTTGAAGAATAAGGGATAGTCCGCTGGGAGATCCTGACGGGTAGATAGATGGAGAAATTGGGTTTTGGAAGCATTAAAGGTAACAAGGTTTTCTCTGCCCCAATTGGAAATAGTATTTAGATCAGAATTTAAGAGTTCTATGGCTTCATTACGTTTGTCGTTGAGGAATTGCTGGCTGGGGCGTTCTGAAAAACTAATGGAGTAGTGTAAGGTTGAGTCGTCTGCGTATGAATGGATGGGAATTAAGGTACAGTTAAGGAGATCATTTTTATAAAAAATTAGAAAGAGAATAGGAGATAGGACAGAGCCCTGAGGAACACCGGAGTTTATAGGGTGAGGAAGTGAACAATGGCCGTCCACAACCGCGGCTATTGAACGGCCGGAAAGGAAATTAGAGACAAAGGCACAGATGGAGGGATAGAAACAGAGGAGGGTAGTTTAGAAATTAAAGACTTATGCCAGACTCTATCGAAGGCTTTCGATATGTCTAGTGCAATAGAAAAAGTCTCACCGAAGTCCCGAAAGTTGGATAACCAAGAGTTAGTAAGATATGAAAGAAGATCACCAGTAGAGCGACCCTTAAGGGAGCCATACTGGCGATCTGAGAGCAGATTATGAGAAGAGAAATGCTTAAGAAATTTGGAAGCAAGAATAGTTTCAAAAACTTTAGAAAGACAAGAGATGAGAGCAATTGGACGATAGTTGGAGGGTTGAGAGCGGTCACCCTTCTTTGAGACAGGTTGAATGTCAGCAAACTTCCAGCATGAAGGGAAGATGTTAGAGGATAGACAGAGACGAAAGAGTTTGCCTAGGCAGGGAGTCAGCAGGGAGTCAGCAGGGAGTCAGCACAGAAGCACAGTTTTTGAGAACAACAGGAGGAGCACCGTCCGGACCGTACGCCTTATTAGTGTTAAGCCCAGAGAGGGTAGAAAGTACATCTTTAGAAGAGATTAGGATATTAGGCATAAGTAAGAGAGAGGAGGGCGGAGAGGGAGGAATAGCACCGGAATCATCCAAGGTGGAGTTTCTAGCAAAAGTTTGAGCGAAGAGTTTAGCTTTGTCAGAGGAAGAAATGATGGTTGTGCCATCAGAGTGGGAAAGTGGAGGGAAAGACGAGGAAGAGAAATTGTTGGAGAGGTTTTTGGCTAGATGCCAGAAAGCTTGGGAAGAGCTAGAGTTGGATAGTTCAGTGCATTTATTATTGATGAAAGAGTGTTTGGCAAGTCGAAGAACAGATTTGGCTTGATTCCGGGCAGAAACATAGGAAGAATGAGAGTCTTGAGTTTTAAGGCGTCGGTACCGAACTTACACACTCTAGCCATTACACCATTAAGACAGTTATAAGTACAACACATGGCTACGATAAATATACATTTATCGAATACTGGATATCACTCTAATCACGCACCCACCGCACAAACACCCCATCATTATCAGCGGTTAAGGGAGCCCACCTCGCTTTTTTTCTCTTACTCTCACTCTCTCTTTGGCTTGTATCTATTCGGCCCCATTCAGCCAATTGTTTTAAGACGCTTAACCCCATCTAGGTGTCAATATTTTCCTGGCGAGCGGTAGCGAGCCAGTATATATAGATTTTTGTTTTGACAGCAAGCTAAATTTGTAAAAAAAAATATAGAAAAATTTCCTCGGCGAAGCCGGATTTCTCCATACAATGCTCAGGAAGAAATCTACTCATGGATGGGGATTCACGCAGTGGCGTAGCCAGGGTGTTCTCAGCAGGGGGGCACCATTTTCATGGGAGGGGCACCTGATACTCAGGGCCAGGTAAAGACTTCATTGGACCCTGGTGCTGTGGGCCCTTATACATTGATAGGCGAGCGAAACGAGCCAATCCAGCTTAGACTCAATCTGAGGCCATATTTGTTTTATAAATAGCACATTTTCAAAGTAATGATTCTAAGGAACTCCTCTTTGATTTTATCTTTAGCTTTGTCTATATGGTTAATCATTAGCCTTTATTGTATTAAAGTCAACTAACACTAACTCAATTTACATAACCAATTTGGTATATAAATACTGTAAACACACAATCCTCTCAGAGCTTTATTAAACACTTGTACAGTATATTTGTGGACAGACATTTTGGAAATTAGAAGCTAATTCGCATAATTGAAACTGAACCAAAGAAATCTTGTGAGACACAGGCATAATCAGAGGAATATCCTTTACATACAAACATTACTACTGCATAATCTAAGGGAGGGTTGAAGGGAGAGCTTTATTGATTCACTTAAGTTATGAAAATAGTAATGTACAGTACTTGCAGGATTAGGCTATACAGTATATTGTATTGATGTGGTGTACTGTATAATATCTATAATTAAGGTTTAGTGACTTTATTGTGTTTACACAATGCCTGCAAATTATTTTTAGAGTTGAATAGCTAATATAATAATAAGACATCATGATAATCGTACAAGAAATGCCACAACCAGAAACATTTCTTACCTAAAGTGTCCTCCCTCGTCCCTCTCTTCACCACGCAGCAATCAGCTATACTGTATATATTAAGAATAAGAAATAGTTCAGATATAACATTACTATTCAATTTTCCAATCTAGGATGGATAAAAAAGCAAAGCTCCAACAGGTATGAAAACGAAAGAAAACAAGCCTCCAACCAATGATTAAGGCAGTGACTATCATCATTGTATACTCATTTACAAATGTTCACTGTTACTGCTGTTGGTGAAGTGATAATTTTAAATGGAGATACTTATGATCTTTAATAATTGTAATTGTTGTTTTAGGTGGTGGTGCCTTCTATTCATGAGTTCCTAACTTCCTATTGAATACCAATTAACAATAACAAATTAGGTATACATGTAGGGCTGTAGTGTCTGGTGGGGGCACCTGGGGGGGGGGGGGGGCACAGGTTTATCATGGGGGGCACGTGCCCCCCATGCCCCTCCTTGGCTACACCACTGGATACATGTCATAAAACAGTTGGCTGAAAGGGGCCGAATGGATACAAGCTAAGGAAAGAGAGTAAGGAGAAAAAGATAAAACAAATCCGGTGACCCCCCTTAATGCAATAGTTGTGTTAGGTTCCAAATAGTTGTGTTGTGTTCCAAATAGTTGTGTTGTGTTCCTAGCTGGTTATAATGATATGCTACACCCTGTTCCAAATAGTTGTGTTGTGTTCCTAGCTGGTTATAATGATACGCTACACCCTGTTCCAAATAGTTGTGTTGTGTTCCTAGCTGGTTATAATGATAAGCTACACCCTGTTCCAAATAGTTGTGTTGTGTTCCTAGCTGGTTATAATGATATGCTACATCCTGTTCCAAATTGTTGTGTTGTGTTCTTAGCTGGTTATAATGATATGCTACACCCTGTTCCCAATAGTTGTGTTGTGTTCCTAGCTGGTTATAATGATATGCTACACCCTGTTCCAAATAGTTGTGTTGTGTTCCTAGCTGGTTATAATGATACGCTACACCCTGTTCCAAATAGTTGTGTTGTGTTCCTAGCTGGTTATAATGATACGCTACACCCTGTTCCAAATAGTTGTGTTGTGTTCCTAGCTGGTTATAATGATATGCTACACCCTGTTCCAAATAGTTGTGTTGTGTTCCTAGCTGGTTATAATGATACGCTACACCCTGTTCCAAATAGTTGTGTTGTGTTCCTAGCTGGTTATAATGATAAGCTACACCCTGTTCCAAATAGTTGTGTTGTGTTCCTAGCTGGTTATAATGATACGCTACACCCTGTTCCAAATAGTTGTGTTGTGTTCCTAGCTGGTTATAATGATAAGCTACACCCTGTTCCAAATAGTTGTGTTGTGTTCCTAGCTGGTTATAATGATACGCTACACCCTGTTCCAAATAGTTGTGTTGTGTTCCTAGCTGGTTATAATGATACGCTACACCCTGTTCCAATAGTTGTGTTGTGTTCCTAGCTGGTTATAATGATATGCTACACCCTGTTCCAAATAGTTGTGTTGTGTTCCTAGCTGGTTATAATGATATGCTTCACCCTGTTCCAAATAGTTGTGTTGTGTTCCTAGCTGGTTATAATGATACGCTACACCCTGTTCCAAATAGTTGTGTTGTGTTCCTAGCTGGTTATAATGATATGCTACACCCTGTTCCAAATAGTTGTGTTGTGTTCCTAGCTGGTTATAATGATATGCTACACCCTGTTCCAAATAGTTGTGTTGTGTTCCTAGCTGGTTATAATGATACGCTACACCCTGTTCCAAATAGTTGTGTTGTGTTTCTAGCTGGTTATAATGATATGCTACACCCTGTTCCAAATAGTTGTGTTGTGTTCCTAGCTGGTTATAATGATACGCTACACCCTGTTCCAAATAGTTGTGTTGTGTTCCTAGCTGGTCATAATGATATGCTACACCCTGTTCCAAATAGTTGTGTTGTGTTCCTAGCTGGTTATAATGATACGCTACACCCTGTTCCAAATAGTTGTGTTGTGTTCCTAGCTGGTTATAATGATATGCTACACCCTGTTCCAAATAGTTGTGTTGTGTTCCTAGCTGGTTATAATGATACGCTACACCCTGTTCCAAATAGTTGTGTTGTGTTCCTAGCTGGTTATATTGATAAGCTACACCCTGTTCCAAATAGTTGTGTTGTGTTCCTAGCTGGTTATAATGATACGCTACACCCTGTTCCAAATAGTTGTGTTGTGTTCCTAGCTGGTTATAATGATAAGCTACACCCTGTTCCAAATAGTTGTGTTGTGTTCCTAGCTGTTTATAATGATACGCTACACCCTGTTCCAAATAGTTGTGTTGTGTTCCTAGCTGGTTATAATGATATGCTACACCCTGTTCCAAATAGTTGTGTTGTGTTCCTAGCTGGTTATATTGATAAGCTACACCCTGTTCCAAATAGTTGTGTTGTGTTCCTAGCTGGTTATAATGATATGCTACACCCTGTTCCAAATAGTTGTGTTGTGTTCCTAGCTGGTTATAATGATACGCTACACCCTGTTCCAAATAGTTGTGTTGTGTTCCTAGCTGGTTATAATGATATGCTACACCCTGTTCCAAATAGTTGTGTTGTGTTCCTAGCTGGTTATAATGATACGCTACACCCTGTTCCAAATAGTTGTGTTGTGTTCCTAGCTGGTTATAATGATAAGCTACACCCTGTTCCAAATAGTTGTGTTGTGTTCCTAGCTGGTTATAATGATATGCTACACCCTGTTCCAAATAGTTGTGTTGTGTTCCTAGCTGGTTATAATGATACGCTACACCCTGTTCCAAATAGTTGTGTTGTGTTCCTAGCTGGTTATAATGATACGCTACACCCTGTTCCCAATAGTTGTGTTGTGTTCCTAGCTGGTTATAATGATATGCTACACCCTGTTCCAAATAGTTGTGTTGTGTTCCTAGCTGGTTATAATGATACGCTACACCCTGTTCCAAATAGTTGTGTTGTGTTCCTAGCTGGTTATAATGATATGCTACACCCTGTTCCAAATAGTTGTGTTGTGTTCCTAGCTGGTTATAATGATACGCTACACCCTGTTCCAAATAGTTGTGTTGTGTTCCTAGCTGGTTATAATGATATGCTACACCCTGTTCCAAATAGTTGTGTTGTGTTCCTAGCTGGTTATAATGATACGCTACACCCTGTTCCAAATAGTTGTGTTGTGTTCCTAGCTGGTTATATTGATAAGCTACACCCTGTTCCAAATAGTTGTGTTGTGTTCCTAGCTGGTTATATTGATAAGCTACACCCTGTTCCAAATAGTTGTGTTGTGTTCCTAGCTGGTTATAATGATATGCTACACCCTGTTCCAAATAGTTGTGTTGTGTTCCTAGCTGGTTATAATGATATGCTACACCCTGTTCCAAATAGTTGTGTTGTGTTCCTAGCTGGTTATAATGATATGCTACACCCTGTTCCAAATAGTTGTGTTGTGTTCCTAGCTGGTTATAATGATACGCTACACCCTGTTCCAAATAGTTGTGTTGTGTTCCTAGCTGGTTATAATGATATGCTACACCCTGTTCCTAATAGTTGTGTTGTGTTCCTAGCTGGTTATAATGATATGCTACACCCTGTTCCAAATAGTTGTGTTGTGTTCCTAGCTGGTTATAATGATACGCTACACCCTGTTCCAAATAGTTGTGTTGTGTTCCTAGCTGGTTATAATGATATGCTACACCCTGTTCCAAATAGTTGTGTTGTGTTCCTAGCTGGTTATAATGATACGCTACACCCTGTTCCAAATAGTTGTGTTGTGTTCCTAGCTGGTTATAATGATATGCTACACCCTGTTCCAAATAGTTGTGTTGTGTTCCTAGCTGGTTATATTGATAAGCTACACCCTGTTCCAAATAGTTGTGTTGTGTTCCTAGCTGGTTATATTGATAAGCTACACCCTGTTCCAAATAGTTGTGTTGTGTTCCTAGCTGGTTATAATGATACGCTACACCCTGTTCCAAATAGTTGTGTTGTGTTCCTAGCTGGTTATATTGATAAGCTACACCCTGTTTCAAATAGTTGTGTTGTGTTCCTAGCTGGTTATATTGATAAGCTACACCCTGTTCCAAATAGTTGTGTTGTGTTCCTAGCTGGTTATATTTATAAGCTACACCCTGTTCCAAATAGTTGTGTTGTGTTCCTAGCTGGTTATATTGATAAGCTACACCCTGTTCCAAATAGTTGTGTTGTGTTCCTAGCTGGTTATAATGATATGCTACACCCTGTTCCAAATAGTTGTGTTGTGTTCCTAGCTGGTTATAATGATATGCTACACCCTGTTCCAAATAGTTGTGTTGTGTTCCTAGCTGGTTATAATGATACGCTACACCCTGTTCCAAATAGTTGTGTTGTGTTCCTAGCTGGTTATAATGATATGCTACACCCTGTTCCAAATAGTTGTGTTGTGTTCCTAGCTGGTTATAATGATACGCTACACCCTGTTCCAAATAGTTGTGTTGTGTTCCTAGCTGGTTATATTGATAAGCTACACCCTGTTCCAAATAGTTGTGTTGTGTTCCTAGATGGTTATAATGATACGCTACACCCTGTTCCAAATAGTTGTGTTGTGTTCCTAGCTGGTTATAATGATAAGCTACACCCTGTTCCAAATAGTTGTGTTGTGTTCCTAGCTGGTTATAATGATACGCTACACCCTGTTCCAAATAGTTGTGTTGTGTTCCTAGCTGGTTATAATGATATGCAACACCCTGTTCCAAATAGTTGTGTTGTGTTACTAGCTGGTTATAATGATATGCTACACCCTGTTCCAAATAGTTGTGTTGTGTTCCTAGCTGGTTATATTGATAAGCTACACCCTGTTCCAAATAGTTGTGTTGTGTTCCTAGCTGGTTATATTGATAAGCTACACCCTGTTCCAAATAGTTGTGTTGTGTTCCTAGCTGGTTATAATGATATGCTACACCCTGTTCCATATAGTTGTGTTGTGTTCCTAGCTGGTTATAATGATACGCTACACCCTGTTCCAAATAGTTGTGTTGTGTTCCTAGCTGGTTATAATGATACGCTACACCCTGTTCCAAATAGTTGTGTTGTGTTCCTAGCTGGTTATAATGATATGCTACACCCTGTTCCAAATAGTTGTGTTGTGTTCCTAGCTGGTTATAATGATATGCTACACCCTGTTCCAAATAGTTGTGTTGTGTTCCTAGCTGGTTATATTGATAAGCTACACCCTGTTCCAAATAGTTGTGTTGTGTTCCTAGCTGGTTATATTGATAAGCTACACCCTGTTCCAAATAGTTGTGTTGTGTTCCTAGCTGGTTATATTGATAAGCTACACCCTGTTCCAAATAGTTGTGTTGTGTTCCTAGCTGGTTATATTGATAAGCTACACCCTGTTCCAAATAGTTGTGTTGTGTTCCTAGCTGGTTATAATGATATGCTACACCCTGTTCCAAATAGTTGTGTTGTGTTCCTAGCTGGTTATAATGATACGCTACACCCTGTTCCAAATAGTTGTGTTGTGTTCCTAGCTGGTTATATTGATAAGCTACACCCTGTTCCAAATAGTTGTGTTGTGTTCCTAGCTGGTTATATTGATAAGCTACACCCTGTTCCAAATAGTTGTGTTGTGTTCCTAGCTGGTTATAATGATATGCTACACCCTGTTCCAAATAGTTGTGTTGTGTTCCTAGCTGGTTATAATGATACGCTACACCCTGTTCCAAATAGTTGTGTTGTGTTCCTAGCTGGTTATAATGATATGCTACACCCTGTTCCAAATAGTTGTGTTGTGTTCCTAGCTGGTTATAATGATACGCTACACCCTGTTCCAAATAGTTGTGTTGTGTTCCTAGCTGGTTATAATGATATGCTACACCCTGTTCCAAATAGTTGTGTTGTGTTCCTAGTTGGTTATAATGATATGCTACACCCTGTTCCAAATAGTTGTGTTGTGTTCCTAGCTGGTTATAATGATATGCTACACCCTGTTCCAAATAGTTGTGTTGTGTTCCTAGCTGGTTATAATGATAAGCTACACCCTGTTCCAAATAGTTGTGTTGTGTTCCTATCTGGTTATATTGATAAGCTACACCCTGTTCCAAATAGTTGTGTTGTGTTCCTAGCTGGTTATAATGATATGCTACACCCTGTTCCAAATAGTTGTGTTGTGTTCCTAGCTGGTTATAATGATATGCTACACCCTGTTCCAAATAGTTGTGTTGTGTTCCTAGCTGGTTATATTGATAAGCTACACCCTGTTCCAAATAGTTGTGTTGTGTTCCTAGCTGGTTATAATGATACACTACACCCTGTTCCAAATAGTTGTGTTGTGTTCCTAGCTGGTTATATTGATAAGCTACACCCTGTTCCAAATAGTTGTGTTGTGTTCCTAGCTGGTTATAATGATATGCTACACCCTGTTCCAAATAGTTGTGTTGTGTTCCTAGCTGGTTATATTGATAAGCTACACCCTGTTCCAAATAGTTGTGTTGTGTTCCTAGCTGGTTATAATGATATGCTACACCCTGTTCCAAATAGTTGTGTTGTGTTCCTAGCTGGTTATAATGATATGCTACACCCTGTTCCAAATAGTTGTGTTGTGTTCCTAGCTGGTTATAATGATATGCTACACCCTGTTCCAAATAGTTGTGTTGTGTTCCTAGCTGGTTATAATGATATGCTACACCCTGTTCCAAATAGTTGTGTTGTGTTCCTAGCTGGTTATAATGATATGCTACACCCTGTTCCAAATAGTTGTGTTGTGTTCCTAGCTGGTTATAATGATATGCTACACCCTGTTCCAAATAGTTGTGTTGTGTTCCTAGCTGGTTATAATGATATGCTACATCCTGTTCCAAATAGTTGTGTTGTGTTCCTAGCTGGTTATAATGATACGCTACACCCTGTTCCAAATAGTTGTGTTGTGTTCCTAGCTGGTTATAATGATAAGCTACACCCTGTTCCAAATAGTTGTGTTGTGTTCCTAGCTGGTTATAATGATAATCTACACCCTGTTCCAAATAGTTGTGTTGTGTTCCTAGCTGGTTATAATGATACGCTACACCCTGTTCCAAATAGTTGTGTTGTGTTCCTGGCTGGTTATAATGATACGCTACACCCTGTTCCAAATAGTTGTGTTGTGTTCCTAGCTGGTTATAATGATACGCTACACCCTGTTCCAAATAGTTGTGTTGTGTTCCTAGCTGGTTATAATGATATGCTACACCCTGTTCCAAATAGTTGTGTTGTGTTCCTAGCTGGTTATAATGATATGCTTCACCCTGTTCCAAATAGTTGTGTTGTGTTCCTAGCTGGTTATAATGATATGCTACACCCTGTTCCAAATAGTTGTGTTGTGTTCCTAGCTGGTTATAATGATATGCTACACCCTGTTCCAAATAGTTGTGTTGTGTTCCTAGCTGGTTATAATGATATGCTACACCCTGTTCCAAATAGTTGTGTTGTGTTCCTAGCTGGTTATAATGATATGCTACACCCTGTTCCAAATAGTTGTGTTGTGTTCCTAGCTGGTTATAATGATATGCTTCACCCTGTTCCAAATAGTTGTGTTGTGTTCCTAGCTGGTTATAATGATATGCTACACCCTGTTCCAAATAGTTGTGTTGTGTTCCTAGCTGGTTATAATGATATGCTACACCCTGTTCCAAATAGTTGTGTTGTGTTCCTAGCTGGTTATAATGATATGCTACACCCTGTTCCAAATAGTTGTGTTGTGTTCCTAGCTGGTTATAATGATATGCTACACCCTGTTCCAAATAGTTGTGTTGTGTTCCTAGCTGGTTATAATGATACGCTACACCCTGTTCCAAATAGTTGTGTTGTGTTCCTAGCTGGTTATAATGATATGCTACACCCTGTTCCAAATAGTTGTGTTGTGTTCCTAGCTGGTTATAATGAAATGCTACACCCTGTTCCAAATAGTTGTGTTGTGTTCCTAGCTGGTTATAATGATATGCTACACCCTGTTCCAAATAGTTGTGTTGTGTTCCTAGCTGGTTATAATGATAAGCTACACCCTGTTCCAAATAGTTGTGTTGTGTTCCTAGCTGGTTATATTGATAAGCTACACCCTGTTCCAAATAGTTGTGTTGTGTTCCTAGCTGGTTATAATGATATGCTACACCCTGTTCCAAATAGTTGTGTTGTGTTCCTAGCTGGTTATAATGATATGCTACACCCTGTTCCAAATAGTTGTGTTGTGTTCCTAGCTGGTTATATTGATAAGCTACACCCTGTTCCAAATAGTTGTGTTGTGTTCCTAGCTGGTTATAATGATACACTACACCCTGTTCCAAATAGTTGTGTTGTGTTCCTAGCTGGTTATATTGATAAGCTACACCCTGTTCCAAATAGTTGTGTTGTGTTCCTAGCTGGTTATAATGATATGCTACACCCTGTTCCAAATAGTTGTGTTGTGTTCCTAGCTGGTTATATTGATAAGCTACACCCTGTTCCAAATAGTTGTGTTGTGTTCCTAGCTGGTTATAATGATAAGCTACACCCTGTTCCAAATAGTTGTGTTGTGTTCCTAGCTGGTTATAATGATACGCTACACCCTGTTCCCAATAGTTGTGTTGTGTTCCTAGCTGGTTATAATGATATGCTACACCCTGTTCCAAATAGTTGTGTTGTGTTCCTAGCTGGTTATAATGATATGCTTCACCCTGTTCCAAATAGTTGTGTTGTGTTCCTAGCTGGTTATAATGATATGCTACACCCTGTTCCAAATAGTTGTGTTGTGTTCCAAGCTGGTTATAATGATATGCTACACCCTGTTCCAAATAGTTGTGTTGTGTTCCTAGCTGGTTATAATGATACGCTACACCCTGTTCCAAATAGTTGTGTTGTGTTCCTAGCTGGTTATAATGATACGCTACACCCTGTTCCAAATAGTTGTGTTGTGTTCCTAGCTGGTTATAATGATATGCTACACCCTGTTCCAAATAGTTGTGTTGTGTTCCTAGCTGGTTATAATGATATGCTACACCCTGTTCCAAATAGTTGTGTTGTGTTCCTAGCTGGTTATAATGATATGCTACACCCTGTTCCAAATAGTTGTGTTGTGTTCCTAGCTGGTTATAATGATACGCTACACCCTGTTCCAAATAGTTGTGTTGTGTTCCTAGCTGGTTATAATGATATGCTACACCCTGTTCCAAATAGTTGTGTTGTGTTCCTAGCTGGTTATAATGATACGCTACACCCTGTTCCAAATAGTTGTGTTGTGTTCCTAGCTGGTTATATTGATAAGCTACACCCTGTTCCAAATAGTTGTGTTGTGTTCCTAGCTGGTTATAATGATACGCTACACCCTGTTCCAAATAGTTGTGTTGTGTTCCTAGCTGGTTATAATGATAAGCTACACCCTGTTCCAAATAGTTGTGTTGTGTTCCTAGCTGGTTATAATGATACGCTACACCCTGTTCCAAATAGTTGTGTTGTGTTCCTAGCTGGTTATAATGATATGCTACACCCTGTTCCAAATAGTTGTGTTGTGTTCCTAGCTGGTTATAATGATACGCTACACCCTGTTCCAAATAGTTGTGTTGTGTTCCTAGCTGGTTATATTGATAAGCTACACCCTGTTCCAAATAGTTGTGTTGTGTTCCTAGCTGGTTATATTGATAAGCTACACCCTGTTCCAAATAGTTGTGTTGTGTTCCTAGCTGGTTATAATGATATGCTACACCCTGTTCCATATAGTTGTGTTGTGTTCCTAGCTGGTTATAATGATACGCTACACCCTGTTCCAAATAGTTGTGTTGTGTTCCTAGCTGGTTATAATGATACGCTACACCCTGTTCCAAATAGGTGTGTTGTGTTCCTAGCTGGTTATAATGATATGCTACACCCTGTTCCAAATAGTTGTGTTGTGTTCCTAG
Source organism: Lithodes maja (assembly GCA_037953745.1). Taxonomy (NCBI): domain Eukaryota; kingdom Metazoa; phylum Arthropoda; class Malacostraca; order Decapoda; family Lithodidae; genus Lithodes; species Lithodes maja. The sequence goes on along the minus strand of JBAKBP010006513.1, from coordinate 87,044 downwards.
CTGGTTATAATGATACGCTACACCCTGTTCCAAATAGTTGTGTTGTGTTCCTAGCTGGTTATAATGATATGCTACACCCTGTTCCAAATAGTTGTGTTGTGTTCCTAGCTGGTTATAATGATACGCTACACCCTGTTCCAAATAGTTGTGTTGTGTTCCTAGCTGGTTATATTGATAAGCTACACCCTGTTCCAAATAGTTGTGTTGTGTTCCTAGCTGGTTATATTGATAAGCTCCACCCTGTTCCAAATAGTTGTGTTGTGTTCCTAGCTGGTTATAATGATATGCTACACCCTGTTCCAAATAGTTGTGTTGTGTTCCTAGCTGGTTATAATGATACGCTACACCCTGTTCCAAATAGTTGTGTTGTGTTCCTAGCTGGTTATATTGATAAGCTACACCCTGTTCCAAATAGTTGTGTTGTGTTCCTAGCTGGTTATATTGATAAGCTACACCCTGTTCCAAATAGTTGTGTTGTGTTCCTAGCTGGTTATATTGATAAGCTACACCCTGTTCCAAATAGTTGTGTTGTGTTCCTAGCTGGTTATATTGATAAGCTACACCCTGTTCCAAATAGTTGTGTTGTGTTCCTAGCTGGTTATAATGATATGCTACACCCTGTTCCAAATAGTTGTGTTGTGTTCCTAGCTGGTTATAATGATATGCTACACCCTGTTCCAAATAGTTGGGTTGTGTTCCTAGCTGGTTATAATGATATGCTACACCCTGTTCCAAATAGTTGTGTTGTGTTCCTAGCTGGTTATAATGATATGCTACACCCTGTTCCAAATAGTTGTGTTGTGTTCCTAGCTGGTTATAATGATATGCTACACCCTGTTCCAAATAGTTGTGTTGTGTTCCTAGCTGGTTATAATGATATGCTACACCCTGTTCCAAATAGTTGTGTTGTGTTCCTAGCTGGTTATAATGATATGCTACACCCTGTTCCAAATAGTTGTGTTGTGTTCCTAGCTGGTTATAATGATACGCTACACCCTGTTCCAAATAGTTGTGTTGTGTTCCTAGCTGATTATAATGATAAGCTACACCCTGTTCCAAATAGTTGTGTTGTGTTCCTAGCTGGTTATAATGATAAGCTACACCCTGTTCCAAATAGTTGTGTTGTGTTCCTAGCTGGTTATAATGATACGCTACACCCTGTTCCAAATAGTTGTGTTGTGTTCCTGGCTGGTTATAATGATACGCTACACCCTGTTCCAAATAGTTGTGTTGTGTTCCTAGCTGGTTATAATGATACGCTACACCCTGTTCCAAATAGTTGTGTTGTGTTCCTAGCTGGTTATAATGATATGCTACACCCTGTTCCAAATAGTTTTGTTGTGTTCCTAGCTGGTTATAATGATACGCTACACCCTGTTCCAAATAGTTGTGTTGTGTTCCTAGCTGGTTATAATGATATGCTACACCCTGTTCCAAATAGTTGTGTTGTGTTCCTAGCTGGTTATAATGATATGCTACACCCTGTTCCAAATAGTTGTGTTGTGTTCCTAGCTGGTTATATTGATAAGCTACACCCTGTTCCAAATAGTTGTGTTGTGTTCCTAGCTGGTTATAATGATATGCTACACCCTGTTCCAAATAGTTGTGTTGTGTTCCTAGCTGGTTATAATGATATGCTACACCCTGTTCCAAATAGTTGTGTTGTGTTCCTAGCTGGTTATAATGATATGCTACACCCTGTTCCAAATAGTTGTGTTGTGTTCCTAGCTGGTTATAATGATATGCTACACCCTGTTCCAAATAGTTGTGTTGTGTTCCTAGCTGGTTATAATGATATACTACACCCTGTTCCAAATAGTTGTGTTGTGTTCCTAGCTGGTTATAATGATTTGCTACACCCTGTTCCAAATAGTTGTGTTGTGTTCCTAGCTGGTTATAATGATATGCTACACCCTGTTCCAAATAGTTGTGTTGTGTTCCTAGCTGGTTATAATGATACGCTACACCCTGTTCCAAATAGTTGTGTTGTGTTCCTAGCTGGTTATAATGATTAGCTACACCCTGTTCCAAATAGTTGTGTTGTGTTCCTAGCTGGTTATAATGATAAGCTACACCCTGTTCCAAATAGTTGTGTTGTGTTCCTAGCTGGTTATAATGATACGCTACACCCTGTTCCAAATAGTTGTGTTGTGTTCCTGGCTGGTTATAATGATACGCTACACCCTGTTCCAAATAGTTGTGTTGTGTTCCTAGCTGGTTATAATGATACGCTACACCCTGTTCCAAATAGTTGTGTTGTGTTCCTAGCTGGTTATAATGATATGCTACACCCTGTTCCTAATAGTTGTGTTGTGTTCCTAGCTGGTTATAATGATACGCTACACCCTGTTCCAAATAGTTATGTTGTGTTCCTAGCTGGTTATAATGATCCACTACACCCTGTTCCAAATAGTTGTGTTGTGTTCCTAGCTGGTTATAATGATACGCTACACCCTGTTCCAAATAGTTGTGTTGTGTTCCTAGCTGGTTATAATGATACGCTACACCCTGTTCCAAATAGTTGTGTTGTGTTCCTAGCTGGTTATAATGATACGCTACACCCTGTTCCAAATAGTTGTGTTGTGTTCCTAGCTGGTTATAATGATACGCTACACCCTGTTCCAAATAGTTGTGTTGTGTTCCTAGCTGGTTATAATGATACGCTACACCCTGTTCCAAATAGTTGTGTTGTGTTCCTAGCTGGTCATAATGATACGCTACACCCTGTTCCAAATAGTTGTGTTGTGTTCCTAGCTGGTTATAATGATATGCTACACCCTTTTCCAAATAGTTGTGTTGTGTTCCTAGCTGGTTATAATGATATGCTTCACCCTGTTCCAAATAGTTGTGTTGTGTTCCTAGCTGGTTATAATTATATGCTACACCCTGTTCCAAATAGTTGTGTTGTGTTCCTAGCTGGTTATAATTATATGCTACACCCTGTTCCAAATAGTTGTGTTGTGTTCCTAGCTGGTTATAATGATATGCTACACCCTGTTCCAAATAGTTGTGTTGTGTTCCTAGCTGGTTATAATGATATGCTTCACCCTGTTCCAAATAGTTGTGTTGTGTTCCTAGCTGGTTATAATGATATGCTTCACCCTGTTCCAGATAGTTGTGTTGTGTTCCTAGCTGGTTATAATGATATGCTACACCCTGTTCCAAATAGCTGTGTTGTGTTCCTAGCTGGTTATAATGATATGCTACACCCTGTTCCAAATAGTTGTGTTGTGTTCCTAGCTGGTTATAATGACACGCTATACCCTGTTCCAAATAGTTGTGTTGTGTTCCTAGCTGGTTATAATTATACGCTACACCCTGTTCCAAATAGTTGTGTTGTGTTCCTAGCTGGTTATAATGATACGCTACACCCTGTTCCAAATAGTTGTGTTGTGTTCCTAGCTGGTTATAATGATTCGCTACACCCTGTTCCAAATAGTTGTGTTGTGTTCCTAGCTGGTTATAATGATATGCTACACCCTGTTCCAAATAGTTGTGTTGTGTTCCTAGCTGGTTATAATGATATACTACACCCTGTTCCAAATAGCTATGCCAGGAACCGCGAACCATAACTTATAACCTTTGTATTCTTTTAAGGGGAAATTTGGTTTATTTGTCCATAATTATGTTATTATATTTGCTATTTTCTATTGTTTCCTCCCAAGGCTTCCATCAAGCTTAAAATAATATCCCCAAGATCATCCTTGGAGATAATTTGCTATTTTGTTTTGGTAGGTTTATCTAAATTGCAGGCACACCTTACTCCCCTTACTGAGGGTGGCCATACACAGAAGGCCCCCAAGCGGACCTATTCCCTGTTAGAGGGACAACCCAAGCCAGTTTACTGAAGGACTTGCAGGATTGACCACTCAATTTAGGATCCGTCCGACTCCGAGGCCCTCGATGTATCTTGTTAGCACTATTTTTCTACAGTGGTGTTCGGCTAGTCCATCCACTAACCTGCCTAACACTTAGATAAGCAGTACAGATTTGAATCAGGTTTACTCCCCTAGACAGGTTGCCGACCAAGGCTGACGAGTTCCATCCACCCGGATTGTTATAAGGTTGTCTCCCCTAGAATGGTTGCCAACCAAGACTAATGAGTCCCATCCACCCATCAACCAACATCCACTGAACAACATATATTTGTTGAACAACCATGGGGACATCACACAGGGTGTGTGCTTTAACCCAACATTCAAAACAAAGTACTTACTTTGTTCATTCTCCACACTTACTTATCCCTTTGCATCCTCATTCATGTCTTCACAGCTTTCTGCAACTTGCCATTTACTCTGTATATTCTCAGTACTTTACACAGACCTTCTCTATCAACTCTATCATAGGCCTTCTCCAAGTTCATAAAGGCAGCATACAACTTTTGTCCCTTTTCCAGATATTTCTCCCCAACACATTTCAAGGCAATACACGTCCTCTTCCCTTCCTAAACCCACTCTGCTTATCACTTACCCATTCCTCTGTTCTCGCTCTCACTCTCTTGATCAGTGACCTACTGTACATCTTCCCTACTACGCTTAGAAGACATATCTTCTGATGATTACCACACACTCTTCTTTCCCCTTTACCATTATACAGGGGCACTATTATGCCTGTTATCCAGTCATTAGGTTCATTTCCCTTCTCCCATGCTAGTTTACACATTTTCCATACCCATTCAATTACTATCTCACCACCAGCATCTGCATTTCCCAACACGTTCCATCTATTCCTGATGCTTTCCCCATCTTCACTCTTTTCAAGGTTTCACACACTTCTGACCTCCTGATCCCCACCTCCTCCTCTACTACTTCTCTTCTTCCCCCTCCCATACCTCATCCAATTATGTTTCCTGGCATTTCATTCTTTACGTTCAACAATTCGTTGAAGTGCTCTTTCCATCTCCCGACTTTCTCTTGCTTCTCGGCTAACACTTGCCCATTCTTATCATTCACACCCTTGCTATCTCCCTTGTTACCCTCCCTAAGTTTCTTGACTTCTTTCAAGAACAGTTTCTTACACTCCCTCCATTTTACACTTAATTTCCTTCCAAATTCCTCATCTACTCTTCTTTTACTTTCCTTCAATACTCTCTTCACCACTCTCTTTTTCTCCAAGTACCTTTCCCTTTTCTGTCTCTTCAAATTGTATTTCCCTCTGCTAGCCAACCACTCTTTATATGCTTTCTTCCAATCTTCAAAAGCTAGTTTTACCTCTTCAGTCCACCATGCTGTACCCTTCACTCCCCTCCATCCTCTCCTAACTCCACATACCTCCTTACATGTTGCACCCAAAATGGGTAATTTCTACCATTTGATTTGGACAGAATTTGTTATATTTATGATATATAACCTTATTTCTTCTCCATGTGTGTTTATTTTACTTATATGATGAACATAATAAACCTTGAAGAATGATGAATGAAGTGAGAACATCAATTGGAGGGTGAAAAACTTATATTTTCGCCGCCCAGTCGTATTCTGGATGGACCAGGCGTGATACGTAGATGTTACTTCTGCAACGTCTAGCAACACTGAGCCCCCCGGAAGAGATCTCACAATTCTCTAAATGACTCCCTGTTTCTATCCAGCCTACCTGAAGGTAATTCGTGCGGAAAATAACAGATGCGTTCGGTAAATAAGTGGAAAACTAACTGATAATTGAGGAAGGGGGAAGAGGGGGGGAAAAGGAGGGGAATCAGGGGTTAGGATACATGTGGATGAGTGTTAGGAGGTACTAGAGGGGAATTTTCTCACCTAATCACATATTCCTTTGTTTTGAGAGCCCTTGAGGCATTTTGGAAGGCTTTTTTAATGGTCCTGCTTCCGTAAGGCCTATCGCGTTCGCTATAGTGACCCTTCCGTGAGGCTTATCGCGTTTTATGGGTTAAACACTTTGCTCACCTTTTCCGCTTCCTTCACACGCTCCAAGTCCAACCTACCTACTATGGGTTTCAGAGGCCGTGTTACATCGTTTTTCGAGAACTTCTTAACAAACAGTAGGATCAGCATGATATTTTGACACAGCTTTTTTCACACTGTGCCCCAATTTTCGTCAATATAGTGCATTACCAAAAGTGTAGAAATAAGCCACTTGTCCTTGTGTCATGAGGTTAAAGTCGCACATTAATGACTAAGAAACGGACAAGCTACTGTTAGAACCACCAAACCATTATTGCTCCTCCATCAAACACGGTAGTTATCAGCCACCACCCAACCCTATTATCGCCCTTAAATTCAAGTTATCTGTCAATATTAAGTATGAATATACAAAAAGTATGTATGTTTGTATATTACTATTTTGATATTGACAGATAACTTTAATTTAAAGGCGATAATAGGGTAGGGTGGCGGCTGATAACTACCGTGTTTGATGGAGGAGCAAATAATAGTTTGGTGGTTCTCACAGGTAAGCCGCGGTAGCTTGTCCGTTTCTTAGTCATTAATGTGCGACTTTAACCTCATGACACAAGGACAATTAAGTGGCTTATTTCTACACTTTTGGTAATGCACTTTATTGACGAAAATTAGGGCATGGTGTGAAAAAAGCTGTGTCAAAATATCCTACTGATCCTACTGTTTGTTAATAACTTATTCCCGAAAAACTATGTAACACGGCCTCTGAAACTCATAGTAGTCCTGTTTCTACTGCTCTCTTGAACTCTTCCCTGATCTCCCCGTTCTGTAACATCTCCACCCTCTTCACCACTCAACCTCCTTCCCGCCTCACTCTAGCTCTCTTCACCCATTTCTTCTTTCTCGTACTTTTCGCTACTACTACATAATGGTCAGACAAACTGCCCCTAATACCCCTAGGCCTATACACCCTAGCATCCAGCGCAAAATTCTTCATTCGGTCATCCACACATATTATAATCACTCAGTGTCTTTCGTTCCACTGTCTCTCTCTTCCTCCCCAACTCCACTCTCCATGTGTGCCTGTGTATCATTATGTGTCGGAAGAAGGTGCTGGCTATCAACAGCCTCCTCCCCACACATACGTCCACAAGTGTATTGTCATTCCCATCTACCTCTGACGGTATAGCCCACCCTTCCACCGCCCCATCTATTTTACTATCACTCACTTTCCCATTCATATCACTATCAGAAAGATTATTTCGCTCTTACCAAACTTAAAACGCATACACAACGTAAACAACGCATCATCAAATAATATAAGGATTTAACTAACGCTAACTCTCTCTCTCTCTCTCCTCTCCTCTCTCTCTCTCTCTCTCTCTCTCTCTCTCTCTCTCTCTCTCTCTCTCTCTCTCTCTCTCTCTCTTCCACCTTTTATTGTTATTGTCAGTGTCGTGCCTAGATAAAACTTGAATGTCTTGTGCAGAATTCTAATGTGTTTATTTTTTTCTTTTCATGTTGTTATATGTATTATAATTATTATTATTATTATTATTATTAGTAATAGTAGTAGTATCATTATCATTATCTTCATCATTATTTAAGTCGAATGTAAGGTATCTTCATTGGTTTACATTTATTTACTTATCAACGACATTATTGTTGGTTTACATTTATTTACTTATCAACGACATTATTGTTGGTTTACATTTATTTACTTATCAACGACATTATTGTTGGTTTACATTTATTTACTTATCAACGACATTATTGTTGGTTTACATTTATTTACTAATCAACGACATTATTGTTGGTTTACATTTATTTACTTATCAACGACATTATTGTTGGTTTACATTTATTTACTTATCAACGACATTATTGTTGGTTTACATTTATTTACTTATCAACGACATTATTGTTGGTTTACATTTATTTACTTATCAACGACATTATTATTGGTTTACATTTATTTACTTATCAACGACATTATTGTTGGTTTACATTTATTTACTTATCAACGGCATTATTGTTGGTTTACATTTATTTACTTATCAACGTCATTATTGTTGGTTTACATTTATTTACTTATCCATGACATTATTGTTGGTTTACATTTATTTACTTATCAACGACATTATTATTGGTTTACATTTATTTACTTATCCATGACATTATTGTTGGTTTACATTTATTTACTTATCCATGACATTATTGTTGGTTTACATTTATTTACTTATCCATGACATTATTGTTGGTTTACATTTATTTGCTTATCCATGACATTATTGTTGGTTTACATGTATTTACTTATCCATGACATTATTGTTGGTTTACATTTATTTACTTATCCATGACATTATTGTTGGTTTACATTTATTTACTTATCCATGACATTATTGTTGGTTTACATTTATTTACTTATCCATGACATTATTGTTGGTTTACATTTATTTACTTATCAACGACATTATTGTTGGTTTACATTTATTTACTTATCAACAACATTATTGTTGGTTTACATTTATTTACTTATCAACGACATTATTGTTGGTTTACATTTATTTACTTATCAACGACATTATTGTTGGTTTACATTTATTTACTTATCAACGACATTATTGTTGGTTTACATTTATTTACTTATCAACGACATTATTGTTGGTTTACATTTATTTACTTATCAACGACATTATTATTGGTATACATTTATTTACTTATCAACGACATTATTGTTGGTTTACATTTATTTACTTATCCATGACATTATTGTTGGTTTACATTTATTTACTTATCCATGACATTATTGTTGGTTTACATTTATTTACTTATCAACGACATTATTGTTGGTTTACATTTATTTACTTATCCATGACATTATTGTTGGTTTACATTTATTTACTTATCCATGACATTATTGTTGGTTTACATTTATTTACTTATCAATGACATTATTGTTGGTTTACATTTATTTACTTATCAACGACATTATTATTGGTTTACATTTATTTACTTATCAACAACATTATTGTTGGTTTACATTTATTTACTTATCCATGACATTATTGTTGGTTTACATTTATTTACTTATCCATGACATTATTGTTGGTTTACATTTATTTACTTATCCATGACATTATTGTTGGTTTACATTTATTTACTTATCAACGACATTATTGTTGGTTTACATTTATTTACTTATCAACAACATTATTGTTGGTTTACATTTATTTACTTATCAACGACATTATTGTTGGTTTACATTTATTTACTTATCAACGACATTATTGTTGGTTTACATTTATTTACTTATCAACGACATTATTGTTGGTTTACATTTATTTACTTATCAACGACATTATTATTGGTTTACATTTATTTACTTATCAACGACATTATTGTTGGTTTACATTTATTTACTTATCCATGACATTATTGTTGGTTTACATTTATTTACTTATCCATGACATTATTGTTGGTTTACATTTATTTACTTATCCATGACATTATTGTTGGTTTACATTTATTTACTTATCAACGACATTATTATTGACAAATTATATGAGTTTGTTTTGTCAATACAACTATTATTATTTAAAGGGTGTTGTTTAGCATGACATTACTGTACTGTAATGATTGTCAAAGTCAAGGAGAGGTCGTTGCTTTTTCTGGACCCCCTTATCCTTCAAGTTTAGCCCCATTAGTTTTGAGATTTAATTATGTTTGCCCCATTGTTTTAACGATTTAAAGACCTTTCGTCCCATATCCATAATAACATCAAGACATTTCGTGGCATTTAGTTGTCGATTTTTCCTGGCAAGCGATAACGAGCCTGTAATTTTGGAGGGACCGGGACATTTTTCAACCTACAAATCTATACATTTATCTCGAAAGGAGAATTTGAGAATAATCTATTAAGCCTGATGAAGGATACTAAAACTATACAAAATATCTAATCAAATAAGTTAATAAAAACACTTACCCCATTAAAGTATTTGTGGGGTGTCCAAGATTGAAGCAAAGTCGATAGCTTCATAATTATATTATCGAGTGGTTATTAACAAAAACAAAAATATATATATATATATATATAATACAGTATATATATATATATATATATATATATATATATATATAGTAAAACTCGCTAGGAAAATTGAAACAATGGAACACCAAGCTTTCGTCTATTCTCTCAAGACATCTTCAGGGTAATACAAGACAACAGGGGGAGAGTGAGGCTTAAATACCCGTCCTAAATCATCTGTGAGTTGCTAACTAGCATATAAATACAAAAAGTGTTGCCAGCCTATATATATATATATATATATATATATATATATATATATATATATATATATATATATATATATATTTATATTTATATATTATATATACCTGTATATATATAATACAAAATAAACACAGAGAAGCCAAATTAGTTATTATGATGCAAACAGTTTTTGAAGCCTATAAATCTCCACATTGAAGGCTTTACTTAATACTATTATAGGGATGGTCATGTTCCAGTCAAATAGTATTACCAGCATGTTAAGGGGAGGAAGACCGTTTTTCTGGACCCCCTTCTCCCTTATGTTTAACCCCACTAGTTTTGAAATTTTAAGACGTTGGTTCCATTAGTATGTGGATTTTATGACCTTTCACCCCATTTCTTTGTCAACATTGGGACCCTTCGTGCCATTTAGGTGTCGATGGCGAGTGATAGCGAGCCTGTAATTATAGGAGGAATCGGCCTTCGGCCGGGAAATTTTTCTTCCGAAAAATATACAAATCTAACTTGAATCAGGGCCTAGGGGGGGGGGGGGGGGTTTCTAAGCTTGATGGAGGTCTATGGAGGAAAGTAAAAACATATATGAATACATGAATCCACTGTCCCCTTAACTCTAATACATGAACCCACTGTCCCCTTAACTCTCTCACAATACATGAACCCACTGTCCCCTTAACTCTAATACATGAACCCACTGTCCCCTTAACTCTAATACATGAACCCACTGTCCCCTTAACTCTCTCACAATACATGAACCCACTGTCCCCTTAACTCTCTCACAATACATGAACCCACTGTCCCCTTAACTCTAATACATGAACCCACTGTCCCCTTAACTCTCTCACAATACATGAACTCACTGTCCCCTTAACTCACTCACAATACATGAACCCACTGTCCCCTTAACTCACTCACAATACATGAACCCACTGTCCCCTTAACTCTCTCACAATACATGAACTCACTGTCCCCTTAACTCTAATACATGAACCCACCGTCCCCTTAACTCTAATACATGAACCCACTGTCCCCTTAACTCTAATACATGAACCCACCGTCCCCTTAACTCTAATACATGAACCCACTGTCCCCTTAACTCTAATACATGAACCCACTGTCCCCTTAACTCTAATACATGAACCCACTGTCCCCTTAACTCTCTCACAATACATGAACCCACTGTCCCCTTAACTCTAATACATGAACCCACTGTCCCCTTAACTCTAATACATGAACTCACTGTCCCCTTAACTCTAATACATGAACCCACCGTCCCCTTAACTCTAATACATGAACCCACTGTCCCCTTAACTCTAATACATGAACCCACTGTCCCCTTAACTCTAATACATGAACTCACTGTCCCCTTAACTCTAATACATGAACTCACTGTCCCCTTAACTCTAATACATAAAGGAGTACAAAGGAAATCAAGCAACAACAGATCTAGTGACCCTTCTAGGCTGCTTGTCCTCCAAAACACTGAGGATCAAGTGTCCAAACAGTGGTTTTAGAGTGGGTAAGGGAACATTGGAAAAGGAACTACTGCCCAGCCACTAACGTGGCAGGACTAGGAAGTTAGTAGGGGACATATGGGTTAGTAACTGAGGGGAGGATAAAATAAAGTTATTCATTTACAAACGCAGTCAGTCGCGGGTTTGATGCGAGATATTTGTCTATGCGGAATTTAAATGAATCAACGGTGCTGCAGTTTATAACGTCTCGGGGAAGCCCATTCCACAAGTTGACAACTCGATTGAAGAAGAAATTCTTAGATTCGTGTGAGTTAAAAGATTTACCAATAATTTTGCAACCGTTTCCCCGCGTGTAATTAGATTGGTCGATAGTGAAGTACTTACTACAGTTCATATTGTCGATGCCTTTGATGATTTTGAACACTTGAATTAAGTCACCTCTTAATCTGCGCTGGGTTAAAGGAAATAGATTTAATTCTCTAAGACGCTCTTCGTATGGTTTGTTCTTTAGGCTAGGTATCATTTTGGTAACTCTACGTTGAACTCGTTCTAGCTTGTTTATGTCTTTTTGGTAATAAGGGCACCAGCATTGAACGCAGTATTCCAGAAGAGGGCGGACTAAGGAATTGTAAAGGGTTAGGATTACGTCTTTGGATTTATGCTCAAATGATCTGCCTATAAAGCCAATTATTTTGTTTGCCTTCTTAACAACTTCTGAACATTGTTGACTCGGTTTTAGGTTACTCGATATTGTTACTCCCAGATCGGTTTCTCTGTTTACATTCTTAAGCTGAGTGCCATTCATCGAATAGTTTGCTTTCTCATTTAGGTATCCGATATGTAGTACTTTACATTTATCCGCATTGAAACTCATTTGCCAAATTTGGGCCCAATGTGACAATTTATCTAGATTGTGTTGCATATCGTCAACTTGATCTTTTGACCCTCATCTATGTCGTTGATGTAAATTAGAAAGAGAATTGGTCCTAGTACCGATCCCTGGGGTACCCCGCTACTTACATTGGTCCATTTAGATGCCTTACCGTTTATGACTACTCTTTGCTTTCTGTCGCTGAGCCAATTTTTTATCCATTTCAACACACCGTCTTGTATTCCATGCGCTTTTAGTTTTAGCAGTAAACGTTTGTGGGGAACTTTGTCAAAGGCCTTTTGAAAATCAAGGTATATAATATCTACAGCTTTACTCTCATCGTAGAGGTTGAGGATATCGTGGAAGAAGTCTAAGAGGTTTGTTAAACAGGAACGTTTTTTACGAAAGCCGTGTTGAGTATCTTTAAGTATGTTATTTTCCTCTAAGTGATTTACGAGTCTGTCTCTTATGACCGTTTCTAGCATTTTACATACAACTGAGGTTAAGCTAATTGGACGATAGTTACTGGGTAGGGATTTGCTGCCTTTTTTAAATATCGGTGTTATGTTGGCTATCTTCCACTGATCAGGCATAGTTCCAGACTGCAAGGATTTATTGAATAGTAATGTCAGTGGTTTGGAGAGCTCATCCTTAGCTTCCTTTAGAACTCTAGGCGAGATTGTATCAGGTCCAGGCGTTTTATTTACCTTGAGTTTATCTAAACAATTCAATACTGTACTTCTCTCTCTGTAACGGTGATATTGCTTAGAACATCTGAATTATCAATCTGAATCGGCGATGGTGTAGGGATATCACTGAGGTCTTCGGTTGTAAAAACTGATGCAAAGAAGGTATTGAGGGCATTACTCATTTGTACTTCGTCTTTGGTGTATTCTCCATTTTCATCGACTAACGGTCCAACAGTTGAAGTAACTACTTTTTTCTTTCTGATATAACTATAGAATTCTTTCGGGTTTGTTTTACTTTGATTCGCAATATGTAACTCAAGGGTCTTTTTACTTTGCTTAATTAACTTTTTGGCTTTGCGTCGTAGCTCTACAAATTTCACCCGTTCTTCGTCATTTTGTGAGGATTTTAATCTATCATTAGCAAATTTTTTAGCAAGCAGGCAGTTTGAAATATCTTTATTCCACCATTTGGGCTTATTATTATGGCCTGGACGCCGTATTTTCGATGGTATGCAGTCTTGCACTGCTTTTAGGTAAGTGGTTTTGAATAACTTCCAAGATGTATTTATGTCGTTATTGTTAATTAAAAAGCTCCAGTCAGTTTCTTTAAACATAGCTCTAAGTTTATGAAAGTTTCTATCTATCTATCTATTGCCCGACGCCGTGATCCCCGAAGGGGTGGCCACGAACGAACCGCCCCCATGCACCTCTGTCCCCAGTCAGTCGACGCCCCTCCTCCCAACCAGCACCGCCTTCGTTCATGTAGTTCCTCACTCCATCCTTCCACCTCATATTCGGTCTACCTCTCCCCCTCTGTCCCTCCACCTCGCTCACGTACACCCTCTTAGTCATTCTCTCGCTTTCCATACGTTCCATATGGCCGAACCATCTCAAGTTGTTCCTTTTCACACTTTCCAGCACATCTACCTCCACACCACACCTCCTTCTTACTTCCTCATTAGTCTGTCTATCCCTCCATGTAACTCCGCACGCACTCCTTAAGTAATTCATTTCCACTGCTCTCACTCTTGGTCTGAGTCTCTCAACCAACGTCCATGCTTCGCTTCCGTAAGTCAGTGTCAGGATTACCACACTGTCATGCAAGGACTTCTTCACTTCCATACTGACCACCCTATTTCTTGTTACTGCTTTTAGCGTTCCTACAACCCTCTTCCCCTGTTGTACCCTCTCCCGCACCTCTTCATCCATAGTCCCATCTTTACTCAACACACTGCCCAGATACTTAAAAGAGTTGACGATCTCCATAGCCTGACCGTTCAGCTTCACCTCACACTCTGTGACTTCACCCCTTTCGAAGACCATAACCTTGCTCTTCCCCGTATTTACCTTCAAATTCCGTTTTTCGCACACTGTTCCAAACTCATTTACCAGACCCTGCAACTCCCATTCATTATCACTCATCAGAACTGTATCATCCGCAAACAGCAGTATAGGTAGCTTCCACTCAATTCCCTCCCTTTTCAGCGATACACCAACATCCACTGCTCTTGATAGTATTTCTTTCATAACTCCATCCATATATACAGTAAACAACCACGGGGACATCACACACCCCTGTTTCAAACCAACATTCAGGTCAAAGAACTCGCTCTGCTCACTCTCCACACGTACTGCCGCCTTTGCACCCTCATACATGCTCTTCACTGCTTTCAGCAACTTGCCCTCTACTCCGTATATTCTAAGTACTTTCCACAAACCTTCTCTATCCACTCTGTCATAGGCCTTCTCCAAGTCCATAAAGGCAACATACACCTTTTGTTTCTTCTTTATGAAAGTTTGCTTTCTTGAAATTAGGGACTTTTTCGATGCTACTATTTGGTTCGTTACTAGTAAAGTTTAAAGTGAAAGTTATCGTACGATGGTCGCTGTTACTGAATTCATCACCAACATTCAAATTCTCTATTAATTCTTCTTTTGTTGCAAGTACAATGTCAAGAATGTTATTACCACGGGTCGGTGTTCGAACAAATTGATAAAGCGAACTCTCTTGCAAGTTCGCATACAAGTCATGTCCGGATTGTGAAGTAAGAGTATCGCCCCACTTGGTCACAGGTAAATTAAAGTCGCCAAAAAATACAGTATCTTGTGAGTTACTTACATCTGCAATTTGTTCATAAATTTCTCGGTCAGTTTGCACTGATTGAGCTGGAGGTCTGTATATTAATGCAAGTATTATTTTTGTACCTTTATTATTCTTCATTAGCACAAAAGATGTGTCGACTTTCACAATTTGAGGTTTTGACAAGAGGGTCGGGTTAAGACTTTCTTTGATATAAAATAAAACGCCACCTCCATTTTTATTTATTCGGCTTTTCTCAAACATTACATAACCGGGAAGTGAATACTCTGCTAAAAAGTCTCTATCTACTGTATTGAGCCAAGATTCTGTTATACCAATCACATCATAATTTTCAGTAAACACTAGTTCCTCTAAATCTGAAAATTTATTGCGTATGCTATGCTACGAGCGTTTGCATAGAAAACCTTTAAAGTTGTGGTTTTAGAACTCACAGAACATTCTTTAATCAAATTTTTGGTTCTGATCGGATCTACATTTACATTCATGGCTGACATCGGTCCTCGGTCGTTATCCCTGGCGGTTTTGAATTTGGGTCGTGTTGGTGGAGCTTTATCCAAATTCGCGAATACATGAGCCCACTGTCCCCTTAACTCTCTCACAATACATGAACCCACTGTCCCCTTAACTTTAATACATGAACCCACTGTCCCCTTAACTCTAATACATGAACCCACTGTCCCCTTAACTCTAATACATGAAACCAGTGTCCCCTTAACTCTAATACATGAACCCACTGTCCCCTTAACTCAAATAAATGAACCCACTGTCCCCTTAACTCTCTCACAATACATGAACCCACTGTCCCCTTAACTCTCTCACAATACATGAACCCACTGTCCCCTTAACTCTAATACATGAACCCACTGTCCCCTTAACTCTCTCACAATACATGAACCCACTGTCCCCTTAACTCTCTCACAATACATGAACCCACTGTCCCCTTAACTCTCACAATACATGAACCCACTGTCCCCTTAACTATAATACATGAACCCACTGTCCCCTTAACTCTAATACATGAACCCACTGTCCCCTTAACTCTCTCACAATACATGATCCCACTGTCCCCTTAACTCTCTCACAATACATGAACCCACTGTCCCCTTAACTCTCTCACAATACATGAACCCACTGTCCCCTTAACTCTAATACATGAACCCACTGTCCCCTTAACTATAATACATGAACCCACTGTCCCCTTAACTCTAATACATGAACCCACTGTCCCCTTAACTCTCTCACAATACATGATCCCACTGTCCCCTTAACTCTCTCACAATACATGAACCCACTGTCCCCTTAACTCTAATACATGAACCCACTGTCCCCTTAACTCTCACAATACATGAACCCACTGTCCCCTTAACTCTCTCACAATACATGAACCCACCATCCCCTTAACTCTAATACATGAACCCACTGTCCCCTTAACTCTAATACATGAACCCACTGTCCCCTTAACTCTAATACATGAACCCATTGTCCCCTTAACTCTCTCACAATACATGAACCCACTGTCCCCTTAACTCTCTCACAATACATGAACCCACTGTCCCCTTAACTCTAATACATGAACCCACCATCCCCTTAACTCTCACAATACATGAACCCACTATCCCCTTAACTCTAATACATGAACCCACTGTCCCCTTAACTCTCTCACAGTACATGAACCCACTGTCCTCTTAACTCTCTCACAATACATGAACCCACCGTCCCCTTAACTCTAATACATGAACCCACTGTCCCCTTAACTCTCTCACAATACATGAACCCACTGTCCCCTTAACTCTCTCACAATACATGAACCCACTGTCCCCTTAACTCTCTCACAATACATGAACCCACTGTCCCCTTAACTCTAATACATGAACCCACTGTCCCCTTAACTCTAATACATGGACCAACTGTCCCCTTAACTCTCTCACAATACATGAACCCACTGTCCCCTTAACGCTCTCACAATACATGAACCCACTGTCCCCTTAACTCTCTCACAATACATAAACCCACTGTCCCCTTAACTCTAATACATGAACCCACTGTCCCCTTAACTCTAATACATGAACCGACTGTCCCCTTAACTCTCTCACAATACATGAACCCACTGTCCCCTTAACTTTAATACATGAACCCACTGTCCCCTTAACTCTAATACATGAACCCACTGTCCCCTTAACTCTCTCACAATACATGAACCCACTGTCCCCTTAACTTTAATACATGAACCCACTGACCCATTAACTCTAATACATAAACCCACTGTCCCCTTAACTCTATTACATGAACCCACTGTCCCCTTAATTCTCTCACAATACATGAACCCACTGTCCCCTTAACTCTCTCACAATACATGAACCCACCATCCCCTTAACTCTCACAATACATGAACCCACTGTCCCCTTAACTCTAATACATGAACCCACTGTCCCCTTAACTCTCTCACAATACATGAACCCACTGTCCCCTTAACTCTCTCACAATACATGAACCCACCGTCCCCTTAACTCTAATACATGAACCCACTTTTTTTTTTCTATGTGATTGAGGGAGGCAAAGGGCATAACTGCCTATAGCGAGTGCCTCCCCCATAGTTGAAAGAGTGACAGGGCCAAAATCAAGGGACGTTCGAGCCAAAATGCCTGGACACACAGAGTTTGAAGCAATTTAAGTCATAGGAAGAGGGAAAGACTGATTCTGGGAGAGAGTTCCAGAGCTCAGATGTTGAGTAGAAGAAAGTTTGAGAGTAACGTTTCACTCTTGGGTTGGAGAGTTGCACAGAGTAGGGGTGGGATTGAGTTGCAAGACGGGTGCCACGTGCCCTACGTAAAGGAGGTGGTATGCACTGGGATAGCTCTGAGGAACACTGTTTATTATAGTAGCGATAGAATAGCGAGAGAGATGCAACATTGCGGCGGAGAGAGAGAGATTGCAGAGAGTTGGTGAGTGGACGGGAGTTAATGATACGAAAGGCCTTCCTTTTAACTTTGTCTAGGAGAGCGGTGTGAGAGGAACCTCCCCACACATGTGAACAATACTCAATACAAGGGCGCACTATGCCCCTGTACAAAGCAAGAAGCTGTGCAGGGGAAAAGAACCCCCTAAGGTGGTTGAGCACACCCAGCTTCTGGGAGGCTGCCTTAGCAAGACTGGTAATATGGTCCTTCCAAATGAGAGCAGAAGAAAAAGAGACACCAAGAATATTGAGAGAAGATGAAGGGTTGATTTTTGTATTGTTGAAGAATAAGGGATAGTCCGCTGGGAGATCCTGACGGGTAGATAGATGGAGAAATTGGGATTGGGAAGCATTAAAGTTAACAAGGTTTTCTCTGCCCCAATTGGAAATAGTATTTAGATCAGAATTTAAGAGTTCTATGGCTTCATTACGTTTGTCGTTGAGGGATTGCTGGCTGGGGCGTTCTGAAAAACTAATGGAGTAGTGTAAGGTTGAGTCGTCTGCGTATGAATGGATGGGAATGAAGGTACAGTTAAGGAGATCATTTATAAAAATTAGAAAGAGAATAGGAGATAGGACAGAGCCCTGAGGAACACCAGAGTTTATAGGGTGAGGAAGTGAACAATGGCCGTCCACAACCGCAGCTATGGAACGGCCGGAAAGGAAATTAGAGACAAAGGCACAGATGGAGGGATAGAAACCGAAGGAGGGTAGTTTAGAAATTAAAGATTTATGCCAGACTCTATCGAAGGCTTTCGATATGTCTAGTGCAATAGAAAAAGTCTCACCGAAGTCCCGAAAGGAGGATGACCAAGAGTTAGTAAGATATGAAAGAAGATCACCAGTAGAGCGACCCTTTAGGAAGCCATACTGGCGATCTGAGAGCAGATTATGAGAAGAGAAATGCTTAAGAAATTTGGAAGCAAGAATAGTTTCAAAAACTTTAGAAAGACAAGAGATAAGAGCAATTGGACGATAGTTGGAGGGTTGAGAGCGGTCACCCTTCTTTGGGACAGGATGAATGTGAGCAAACTTCCAGCATGAAGGGAAGACGTTAGAGGATAGACAGAGACGAAAGAGTTTGCCTAGGCAGGGAGTCAGCACGGAAGCACAGTTTTTGAGAACAACAGGAGGAACACCGTCCGGACCGTACGCCTTATTAGTGTTAAGCCCAGAGAGGGTAGAAAGTACATCTTTAGAAGAGATTAGGATATTAGGCATAAGTAAGAGAAAGGAGGGCGGAGAGGGAGGAATAGCACCGGAATCATCCAAGGTGGAGTTTCTAGCAAAAGTTTGAGCGAAGAGTTTAGCTTTGTCAGAGGAAGAAGTGATGGTTGTGCTATCAGAGTGGGAAAGGGGAGGGAAAGACGAGGAAGAGAAATTGTTGGAGAGGTTTTTGGCTAGATGCCAGAAAGCTTGGGAAGAGCTAGAGTTGGATAGTTCAGTGCATTTATTATTGATGAAAGAGTGTTTGGCAAGTCGAAGAACAGATTTGGCTTGATTCCGGGCAGAAACATATGAAGAATGAGAGTCTTGAGTTTTAAGGCGTCGGTACCGTTTGAATGCTTCCTCCTTATTGCGGACAGCAGTAGAACAGGCGTGAGTAAACCAAGATTTTTTAGCATTAGTCTGAGAGAAAGAGAATGGAATGTATGCTTCCATGCCCGATAGGATTACCTCGGTAATGCGTTCAGCACTCTCCGAGGGTCCTCGGCCATGGAAGCAGAAATCATTCCATGGGAAATCAAAGAAGTACTGCCGAAGAGCCTCCCAGTCGGCAGCGCCAAAGTGCCACAAGCGCCGCCGGCTAGGAGGATCGGGTGGCTGTACTGGAGAGATAGGACAGGTGACAGAGATAAGTTTATGGTCGGAGGAGCCCAAAGGAGAGAAAAGATCGACAGTATAAGAAGAAGGGTTAGAAGTTAGAAACAGGTCAAGAATGTTGGGTCGATCTCCGATGCGATCCGGGATACGGGTGGGTTGCTGAACTAACTGCTCTAGGTCATTTAGGATAGAAAAGACGTAGGCTTGTTCCCTTAACTGTCCCCTTAACTCTAATACATGAACCCAATGTCCCCTTAACTCTCACAATACATGAACCCACTGTCCCCTTAACTCTCTCACAATACATGAACCCACTGTCCCCTTAACTCTCTCACAATAAATTCATAGTGGCTCGCTGGTGTAGTGACTAGCGTCTTGGACTTCCACCCAGAAGACCCAGGATCGCGCCCACGCTCGGCGCATTAAAGATTTTTCACAAGCACTGAGTCATTACCGTCCCTCATGAGCAAGGGGATGGCGTAGTAGTACAGGACCCAAATGGAAATACGCCTAATCGGCCGTATTGGGCTATCCTTAGCTGGCTTAGCATGCGCTAGCTTTAAGAACAATTATTATTATAACCCACTCTCCCCTTAACTCTCTCACAATACATGAACCCACTGTCCCCTTAACTCTCTCACAATACATGAACCCACTGTCCCCTTAACTCTAATACATGAACCCACTGTCCCCTTACCTCTAATACATGAACCCACTGTCCCCTTAACTCTAATACATGAACCCAGTCCCCTTAACTCTAATACATGAACCTACTGTCCCCTTAACTCTCTCACAATACATGAACCCACTGTCCGCAAGGATGGCACTCATCTAAACCCTGTGGGTTCAGCACGCATGGGTCGTCTCCTACACGAAGCAGTCCGCAGCCATGGATCAAAAAACGTCATCCGAGAAGAAGCAGCAGTGACATAAATCATCCAACGCCAAGAAAAAAACAGAGGCAACCGAGGACCACCAGCGATAAGGACCGAAGACAGCGAGGACCGAGGACAGCCATGAACATAAATGTAGATCCGACAAGAACCAAAAATATTATTAAAGAGCGTTCCGTGAGTTCTAAAATAACAAATTTAAAGGTTTTCTATGCAAACGCTCGTAGCATACGCAATAAATGTTCAGATTTAGAGGAGCTAGTGTTTACAGAAAATTATGATGTGATTGGCATAACAGAATCTTGGCTCGATACAGAAGATAGAGACTTTTTAGCAGAGTATTCACTTCCCGGTTATGTAATGTTTGAGAAAAGCCGAATAAATCGAAATGGAGGTGGCGTTTTACTTTATATCAAAGAAAGTTTTAACCCTACCCTCTTGTCAAAACCTCAAATTGTGAACGTCGACGCAAATTTTGTGCTAATAAAGAATAATAAAGGTACAAAAATAATACTTGCGTTAATATACAGACCTCCAGCTCAATCAGTGCAAACTGACCGAGAAATTTACGAACAAATTGCAGATGTAAGTAACTCACAAGATACCGTAATTTTTGGCGACTTTAATTTACCTGTGACCAAGTGGGGCGATACTCTTACTTCACACTCTGGACATGGCTTGTATACGAACTTGCAAGAGAGTTCGCTTTATCAATTTGTTCGAACGCCAACCCGTGGTAATAACGTTCTTGACATTGTACTTGCAACAAAAGAAGAATTAATAGAGAATTTGAATGTTGGTGATGAATTCAGTAACAGCGACCATCGTACGATAACTTTCACTTTAAAGTTTACTAGTAACGAACCAAATAGTAGCATCGAAAAAGTCCCTAATTTCAAGAAAGCAAACTTCCATAAACTTAGAGCTATGTTTAAAGAAACTGACTGGAGCTTTTTAATTCACAATAACGACATAAATACATCTTGGAAGTTATTCGAAGCCACTTACCTAAAAGCAGTGCAAGACTGCATACCATCGAAAATACGGCGTCCAGGCCATAATAATAAGCCCAAATGGTGGAATAAAGATATTTCAAACTGCCTGCTTGCTAAAAAATTTGCTAATGATAGATTAAAATCCTCACCAAATGACGAAGAACGGCTGAAATTTGTAGAGCTACGACGCAAGGCCAAAAAGTTAATTAAGCAAAGTAAAAAGACCTTAGAGTTACATATTGCGAATCAAAGTAAAACAAACCCGAAAGAATTCTATAGTTATATCAGAAAGAAAAAAGTAGTTACTTCAATTGTTGGACCGTTAGTCGATGAAAATGGAGAATACACCAAAGACAAAGGACAAATGAGTAATGCCCTCAATACCTTCTTTGCATCAGTTTTTACAACAGAAGACCTCAGTGATATCCCTACACCATCGCCGATTCAGATTGATAATTCAGATGTTCTAAGCAATATCACCGTTACAGAGAGAGAAGTATTGAATTGTTTAGATAAACTCAAGGTAAATAAAACGCCTGGACCTGATACAATCTCGCCTAGAGTTCTAAAGGAAGCTAAGGATGAGCTCTCCAAACCACTGACATTACTATTCAATAAATCCTTGCAGTCTGGAACTATGCCCGGTCAGTGGAAGCTAGCCAACGTAACACCGATATTAAAAAAAGGCAGCATATCCCTACCCAGTAACTATCGTCCAATTAGCTTAACCTCAGTTGTATGTAAAATGCTAGAAACGGTCATACGAGACAGACTCGTAAATCACTTAGAGGAAAATAACATACTTAAAGATACTCAACACGGCTTTCGTAAAAAACGTTCCTGTTTAACAAACCTCTTAGACTTCTTCCACGATATCCTCAACCTCTACGATGAGAGTAAAGCTGTAGATATTATATACCTTGATTTTCAAAAGGCCTTTGACAAAGTTCCCCACAAACGTTTACTGCTAAAACTAAAAGCGCATGGAATACAAGACGGTGTGTTGAAATGGATAAAAAATTGGCTCAGCGACAGAAAGCAAAGAGTAGTCATAAACGGTAAGGCATCTAAATGGACCAATGTAAGTAGCGGGGTACCCCAGGGATCGGTACTAGGACCAATTCTCTTTCTAATTTACATCAACGACATAGATGAGGGTCTCACCTGTACAATCTCAAAATTTGCTGACGATACAAAAATTGCAAATAGCGTACTCTCAAAAGAACAAGTTGACGATATGCAACACAATCTAGATAAATTGTCATGTTGGGCCCAAATTTGGCAAATGAGTTTCAATGCGGATAAATGTAAAGTACAAAATATCGGATACCTAAATGAGAAAGCAAACTATTCGATGAATGGCACTCAGCTTAAGAATGTAAACAGAGAAACCGATCTGGGAGTAACAATATCGAGTAACCTAAAACCGAGTCAACAATGTTCAGAAGTTGTTAAGAAGGCAAACAAAATAATTGGCTTTATAGGCAGGTCATTTGAGCATAAATCCAAAGAAGTTATCCTAACCCTTTACAATTCCTTAGTCCGCCCTCTTCTGGAATACTGCGTTCAATCCTGGTGCCCTTATTACCAAAAAGATATAAACAAGCTAGAACGAGTTCAACGTAGAGTTACCAAAATGATACCTAGCCTAAAGAACAAACCATACAAAGAGCGTCTTAGAGAATTAAATCTATTTCCTTTAACCCAGCGCAGATTAAGAGGTGACTTAATTCAAGTGTTCAAAATCATCAAAGGCATCGACAATATGAACTGTAGTAAGTACTTCACTATCGACCAATCTAATTACACGCGGGGAAACGGTTGCAAAATTATTGGTAAATCTTTTAACTCACACGAATCTAAGAATTTCTTCTTCAATCGAGTTGTCAACTTGTGGAATGGGCTTCCCCGAAACGTTATAGACAGCATCACCGTTGATTCATTTAAACTCCGCCTAGACAAATATCTCGCATCAAACCCGCGACTGACTGCGTTTGTAAATGAATAACTTTATTTTATCCCCCCCTCAGTTACTAACCCATCTGTCCCCTACTAACTTCCTAATCCTGCCACGGACATTAGTTCCAGGGCAGTAATTCCCTTTCCAATGTTCCCTTACCCACTCTAAACCACTGTTTGGACACTTGATCCTCAGTGTTTTGGAGGACAAGCAACCTAGAAGGGTCACTAGATATGTTGTTGCTTGATTTCCTTTGTACTCCTTTGTACTCCTTTGTACTCCCCTTAACTCTCTCACAATACATGAACCCACCGTCCCCTTAACTCTAATACATGAACCCACTGTCCCCTTAACTCTAATACATGAACCCACTGTCCCCTTAACTCTCTCACAATACATGAACCCACCGTCCCCTTAACTCTAATAAATGAACCCACTGTCCCCTTAACTCTCTCACAATACATGAACCCACTGTCCCCTTAACTCTCTCACAATACATGAACCCACTGTCCCCTTAACTCTAATATATGAACCCACTGTCCCCTTAACTCTAATACATGAACCCACTGTCCCCTTAACTCCCTCACAATACATGAACCCACTGTCTCCTTAACTCTCTCACAATACATGAACCCACTGTCCCCTTAACTCTCTCACAATACATGAACCCACTGTCCCCTTAACTCTCTCACAATACATGAACCCACTGTCCCCTTAACTCTCTCACAATACATGAACCCACTGTCCCCTTAACTCTAATACAATACATGAACCCACTGTCCCCTTAACTCTAATACATGAACCCACCGTCCCCTTAACTCTAATACATGAACCCACCGTCCCCTTAACTCTAATACATGAACCCACTGTCCCCTTAACTCTAATACATGAACCAACTGTCCCCTTAACTCTAATACATGAACCCACTGTCCCCTTAACTCTAATACATGAACCCACTGTCCCCTTAACTCTAATACATGAACCCACTGTCCCCTTAACTCTCTCACAATACATGAACCCACCGTCCCCTTAACTCTAATAAATGAACCCACTGTCCCCTTAACTCTCTCACAATACATGAACCCACTGTCCCCTTTACTCTCTCACAATACATGAACCCACTGTCCCCTTAACTCTAATACATGAACCCACTGTCCCCTTAACTCTAATACATGAACCCACTGTCCCCTTAACTCCCTCACAATACATGAACCCACTGTCCCCTTAACTCTCTCACAATACATGAACCCACTGTCCCCTTAACTCTCTCACAATACATGAACCCACTGTCCCCTTAACTCTAATACATGAACCCACCGTCCCCTTAACTCTAATACATGAACCCACTGTCCCCTTAACTCTAATACATGAACCCACTGTCCCCTTAACTCTAATACATGAACCCACTGTCCCCTTAACTCTAATACATGAACCCACTGTCCCCTTAACTCTAATACATGAACCCACTGTCCCCTTAACTCTTATACATGAACCCACTGTCCCCTTAACTCTAATACATGAACCCACCGTCCCCTTAACTCTAATACATGAACCCAGTGTCCCCTTAACTCTAATACATGAACCCACTGTCCCCTTAACTCTAATACATGAACCCACTGTCCCCTTAACTCTAATACATGAACCCACTGTCCCCTTAACTCTCTCACAATACATGAACCCACTGTCCCCTTAAGTCTAATGCATGAACCTACTGTCCCCTTAACTCTAATACATGAACCCACCGTCCCCTTAACTCTAATACATGAACCCACTGTCGCCTTA
Organism: Lithodes maja; assembly: GCA_037953745.1. Lineage (NCBI taxonomy): Eukaryota > Metazoa > Arthropoda > Malacostraca > Decapoda > Lithodidae > Lithodes > Lithodes maja. The sequence goes on along the minus strand of JBAKBP010006513.1, from coordinate 61,355 downwards.
ACTCTAATACATGAACCCACTGTCCCCTTAACTCTAATACATGAACCCACCGTCCCCTTAACTCTAATACATGAACCCACTGTCCCCTTAACTCTAATACATGAACCCACTGTCCCCTTAACTCTAATACATGAACCCACTGTCCCCTTAACTCTAATACATGAACCCACCGTCCCCTTAACTCTAATACATGAACCCACTGTCCCCTTAATTCTAATACATGAACCCACGGTCCCCTTAACTCTCTCACAATACATGAACCCACTGTCCCCTTAACTCTAATACATGAACCCACTGTCCCCTTAACTCTAATACATGAACCCACTGTCCCCTTAACTCTAATACATGAACCCACTGTCCCCTTAACTCTAATACATGAACCCACTGTCCCCTTAACTCTCTCACAATACATGAACCCACTGTCCCCTTAACTCTAATACATGAACCCACTGTCCCCTTAAGTCTCTCACAATACATGAACCCACTGTCCCCTTAACTCTCTCACAATACATGAACCCACCGTCCCCTTAACTCTAATACATGAACCCACTGTCCCCTTAACTCTAATACATGAACCCACTGTCCCCTTAAGCACCCGTCACACCTAGCCGATTTTAGGCCAAGACTGTCCGCGACCTAAGGGTCGTTGACAGTCTTTGTCTACGTCGCCGCGCATCATGGGCCGTCGCCAACCTAACAAACAGGTCGGGATTGGTCTTCACATACCCCCTCAAAAGTTCTATAAGCGAAAAATTTGAAATCAAGTCGGCGTGGAGTGAGGTCATAAAAATGGGACGGGAAGGGGACTGGAGGCTGATGGCGTGTGACGGCGCTTGGCGGCGCTTGACGGCGATTGACAACGCTTGACGGGAAACGGTAGGCGTCAGTGCGGCGGCACACGGCACCATAAATGAGGTCTGCGTCAGGCGGCGTCACCATAACAACCTGTGGGGATCAGCGGCGGCTTGCGGCGACCCAACGATGCCCTAATGGTCCTGGATTATGTACTCCCGAGGGGGTGGTCGCCGTCAAACGGCGTCATAGGCGGCGATGGTAGGCGGCCATCCCCTCCAAGCGGCGTAAAAACATACCGGGGTCCCCGTTATGCGCCGCCATGCGGGGACCCCCTCCTGTAGCGCGGCGATGTGGCAACGTCGCACGTGGCACCAGCGCAGACTGTGTGACGCGGCCGCCAACCCCTATAAAAACAACGCGCCGCCATGCACCGCCCTATGTTTCCTACTCCCCACCAACAGCACCGCGCGCCAACACAGTCTCCTTATTTTCGTCGCTCCCACCAGCCACCATCAACTCGTTCCTCGCCACCATGCCACGTCAGAGAACCAAGAAGACGATGAACAAGCTCATGCACCAGTCGACCGCATCCAGCAGTGAGGATGAGAGCAACCATGGAAACATGAATGAGGAAGACACGGCGGTTGAACCTGGTGTAGGTGGTGAACACGAGGAGCCACAAGCGGCCGCCCCTGCCCTCCCTGCCACCGACTCACCGCCCAATGATGCCCCTGACGATGAGATTGAGGTGGAACAGGAGTCCTCAAAGCCAGGCCGCCGTCGACACATCATTAAAGTGGTGTATAGTGACGAGCAGGAGCTTGACTTGGCCGACTGGTACGAGCGTCACCCCGTTTTATACGCCAAGGGACGTAAGGATTTCAAGGACACCGCCCTCAAAGCTGCCCTCTTCGAGACCAAGGGCAAGTCCATGGAACCCCCTGTTACAGGTGAGTGTAGTGCCCATAATGTGTTTATTAATAATGGTTGAGGAGAGCGATGATGATTCGAGTATTACAAGCAAATAAATGAAATGCACATGAGTGCATGAAAGTTGGAGAACATGTGCACATAAATGTAACCCCAAGGATGCTGAAAGTGAAAGTGAACGAACCATCATTTATCTCGTATACCATATACCTATGAATGTCACGTTGATAATGTGTGTTAATTTGAAATATGCTAAATTTGTTTATGATATTATTATATTATATCATTATTATAGTATTTGAACAATAATCATAATAAGAATAATATTATAATATGGTTGTTATTTGGTACAATTGTTCGTGGTGCAATGAATAGTGTGTTCACCGAGACATAAAATATCACTACATAATGTGAATATGTGATGCACGGTACCCTATCATGGTACATATATGTCTGTATATATTATTACTGTATATATCTCTCCACCTCACAGGGATGCAAGTGAAGGGCTTCCTAGAGGGAATGCGGACTCGTTATGGCCGCATTACAGAGACCAAGAGTGGACAGGCCCCACCCCGACACACGGAACGGGATAAGTGGATTATCGCCACGTTTGGCTTTCTCAAGGACCACATCGTGTGGCAGAGTGGTCGTCAGAATAGCCAGGTAAATTTTGTTTTAATTAGTTTTGCATGTTTCGATTATTTAAAAGTGTTTGACATTGACCAGCCACGTGTGGACAAATTAATTATGTTTGTGGAGACTCGTTGTGCATACCACAGGTTTCTGACCTGACCTGGTTGTGGTATCTGCCGTTTGTTATTCCTTTTGTGATTTTATTATTGTATTGATTTACTTATTAATTTAATATCTTTATATATATATTTTGTAATTAATTTATTCATGTACTTAGATTAATATTGCTATATTGATTTATATAAGGTATTTAGTCATTATTTATACTTTATTTATTATATATGTATGTATTTTTTGATAGATGACTTTCTTTATTTCATTATTGTATTACTTTATTTAGTTATTGAATATGTTATATACATATGTATATATAACGTAAATCATTTTTTTATGCATACATTATTCATGCAGTGGATGAATGAAACAAGCCATATAATATATATATATATATATATATATATATATATATATATATATATATATATATATATGTTTATAATAGTACATATCAATACTAATAATTGACAATTTCAGTGTGGTATCGCCCCTCGTCCTCCCAGCGGTGGCAGCGTGGAGTAGGAACAGGAGGAGGAAGAGGATGATGAGGTGACAGTGGTCGACAGCACTGCCAAAGTTCCCACGAGGCCAGGTGCCGTCAGTGAGGGCAATCGGTACTAAATAGGACAAGAATTGCTCACAAGGTGATACAAACATAAAACTTTCCACAATAGTTCACAAAGACCTATTTTACAATTTCAGGGCAGGAGCCACCGAGATTTCAGTGTTGCATAGCAACGGTTGCTAGGCAAATAATTTTCCTTAGCAACCGGCAGCAACAATGCAGTTTCTGGAAAACTGTGAGGTGCTATGGTTTTTTCTCAACTCCTTGTTCTAAAAAACATGTAGCATTGCATTTGGAGATCATATACAAGAATTATGTGGCATAAAATCCAATTTAGGGCAAGTCAGGCTATAAAAATGCCACTCCTAAAGCTTCAGACACTGTTGTCACAGTCACTTTTGCATTTGCAGTAGGCTGTGCATTTTAGATGCATCAACACATTTGCAGTCTGTGCATCCTCCTCGGCAAGAACACTTCAGTAGTTCTGGGCAGGTTGCACTGGCTTCGGGCAAGTTAGACCACAGAGGCCTCCACTTTTCTGGGCAAGTCCATCCCCACTCACTTTTTTTTTTTTTTTTTTTTTTTTTTTGAGACAATGAACGGAGGAAGGAAAAACACAGATACAACAAAAAGGTCCATGTGCCTAAAGGCATCCTCCATTCATAACATTTTTGTAACAACTGGATTTAAACATTTGTAGATTGTAAGTTTGTGGAAAGCAATTCGAGGGAAGTGAATTCCAAAGAGTAGTAGCCCTGGGGATATATGAATTCTGATAAGCAGAAGTTCTGCATTGTGGAGGAGAAAGTGTAAATTCATGGGCGCTCTCAGCTGCCCTAGTTCTACGGGGAAAGATGTGGAGAGGCGGCACAATTGAAGCAAGTTCCTCAGAACAATTGCTGTGAAAATATCTGTAGAATAATGCAAGGGATGCAACATTTCTTCATAATTATGGATAATGTAGGAAGGTCCTGTGTGATTGCAGGGTTATTTATTAATCTAATAGCTTTATTTTGAATTTTGTCCAACTGCCTCAATGCAACCACTCCACTTCCACCCCACAGAGGTGAACAGTAATCCATCTGAGAACGCACATGACTTTTATATATTACGGCCAACTGCTCGTCAGTGAAGAATTCTCGAACTCTGTACAGGAGTCCCAGTTTTGGAGAGGGCAACTGTCGTTCTGGCACCGTGGTGTAGCCCCAGTGGTGCCCACCTTGTAGTACTGCCCTCTTCATGTGTTGCTGTAGAGCAGCCTTGGTTGGAGGTAGACATGATATCTGACGTCCTTTGTGGATGAACAGATTCTTTCTGACTTCATTGATGGAACGAGAAGTTGCTGTCCTGTCATAGAGTCGAATGGTGAAGTACTCCAGAGAAGCCTCAGTCGCTTCACCAATTTGTTCAAGTGCATTGTGCAGCTCATAAAATGTTGCAGTAAATTCATCTTGTGCCTCCCACACTTTCCATGCAGTCTTCTTTCCCACCTGGACCAGATGGGACACTGTATCACAACCTGTATAAGAATGGAACACAGGCAGTGCCAAGGATCTTTCTGTGCCAAGTGAAGCACATATTTCATGAGCTGGGATGTACCTAAAGTCCTTTCCACAACCAAAGGCAATCCAAAGTTCTATCTGCTGTCTCTGAGCCAGCTGCTGTACGACTGCCACTGCCAATACTACCACGTCAGTGTCCACAGTTCGAACAAGGATCTTGTGGAAGCCCTGCATAACAGCATCACTGGTGCCATGGAATGAACTTGTAGATGTCGCAGAGCTAGGGTTGTGGTCGATGTTGTCTGCAGCACTGGTGATGAAATGCCCTTTGCGAAGTTGAGGAGGACAGACTGTGCCAATCTGATGGTAATAGTCACAGACGTTATTACCCAATGATGTGATCAAGTCCATTGTGCGGTTGTATGATGCCGACATACCAAGAGTATATAGACTCTCAATCAACTTTCTATCTCTGGTTAGTGCATGAGCCTTAAGACCTACATAGACGGGTAGTGGCGTTTCACGATCTTTGCTGTGATATACTTGTGGATTTCTCACAGAATCCCTGCGTCTCTTGATGCTGTTGTACACCAACAGCTGAGCAATGGATAGTATTGGTTGGCTGATAGTTGTGTTGGATGTTTGATCTGTGATGTTTGAACCATTGATAAGCATGCTGACCAGTGACAAAAGGGACCGTGGAACAGATTCCACTTGGCTGTTATGGCCAAACGATCCAGAGAATGTTATTTTGTGTGCGAAGATGTCCTGTCGGATCATTTCAGCAATTTGGGTCATCATGACACTCTGCTCGTCTCGATCAGTCTGGTATCCTTCTCGGAGAATAGAGCCAACATCTTCTTCACAAGCCATCTCGTCCTTCTTTGTAAGCTTTCATCCTTGGGAGATGCATGAAAATGCGGTCTTTCAGATGCTTACTGTTTACTCGTGCAGTAATATCCACTCCAAGTTGATTTAGCCTGTCAGTGTAGAGCTTCACAAGATCTGCAAGTCTGAACACCTTCACATCCTCATCTTGCCTCTTCTCCTCAATGTAGGAAATCAGCTGAGCCAAAGCAATTCCTTTACATGTCTGGTCATCTGAGGCATCCTGATCCTGTGATACCTTTGCACGTGCTCTATTGTACAGGTTTGTAAGGCAGTTTGCATGATACTTTGCCTCCTGGGCAATAAGGTCTCCTGCACTTAATTTTGCAAGAAGATTTTCATCTTGTAGATCATGTGCGCATTTCCTCAAACGAAAATCTAGTTGAAATGTACAGACTTCGCGGAGGTTCTCCTTTGTTTGCTGCTGGGAACAAAAGAAGCATTTGGGACAATTGCTGCCAACTGTTCCACTTGAGGCAGTATCACCACCACTGCTAGTGCTACGTGTGAAAATTCGTTTTGAAGCAGTCCCATCTTCCTCAGACTTGTGCTTTCGTTTTGCGCGTTCCAATTTGGTATGTGAAAACTTCTGATAACAAGATTTGTGCCACTTTGCATTCTGTTCTTTCAATGTTAATTGAATACCATTCCCATTGTCAAGTCGTGCCAGATTGATTTTGATTGGCATTGAGTCAAGGTTACTAAACTGTGTGATGTTGTCTACTATGGCTTTATAGCCTCTGTCAGTTGGTGATATGAGAGACTCTTTGGTGTCCAGTTGACAAAAAACACAGATAGTCCAATCAGTTGCTTGAACAGATGAAGATGAGGCACTGGCCATTTCTGTGAATATTCAGTACGTCTTGACTATCACTGTGCGCAGATCAAATATATCAAACTTGCTGAAACTGGAAACAAAATATGATTAAGGCCGAGGGTTTATCCTTTTACCACCTTTATCAAATACATCTGTTGCACACATTCCTTTATGGGATACAACTAGGTTCAGTTTCCCTACACCTAGCCCGATCATTCATCCAGTGCCATTTAAGTCCCGTGCAATCTGTACACCTTCCGGGTAATTCTTAAGCCCCGTTACCCTTGGCTCGGCTCTCCCGCGCTGGCACATCCTGTCAATTCAGGCGCGGCTATCTAACTACATCTACCAACTACAAACTACAGTTTAGTAGCTAGTGGATTTGGGGCTGTTAGATAGCATTTGGGACACTGATCTAGATATACTAGTACTTATTAAAGTACTAGTATATCTAGATCAGCTGGCACTGAACCCCATGCTGAGTTACACAGCAGTGATGTCACCAGTGTGCCCTGGTTGTGTGCTGACATTCACTCTATTATATAGATATATATGCTTTTATACATCTTTTGAACCATTTTAGGAGTGAATATAGGAAAATAAATAAAAGTACAAAGTCATAACACTTCATAGTAGTTCAGAAACTGCATCGTTGCTGCCGGTTGCTAAGGAAAATGCTTTGCCTAGCAACCGTTGCTATGCAATACAGAAATCTCGGTGGCTCCTGCTCTGAAATTGTAAAGTAGGTCCTTGTGAACATTTCCGGGAAGTTTCATGCTTGTATCACCTTGTGAGCAATTCTTGCACCCATTGCCTTGACAGTGGCAATGAGGAAATGCAGGCCATGATCAAGACCCGGCTGCGTCATCAGACAAAGCGTGAGGTCGAGGTCCAATCATTGTTTGATTACATGACCAATCTTGGATCTGATGTGCACCCCTCCCTCCTTGAAGAGATGGATGGCGCCCTCATCAAGGTGATACGGCACTTCAAAGGTGAGACCCGCAAGATCCAGCGCCAGGAGGAGCAGGCTTTGTTGTGCCGTCCTCCCCCACCACCACAGCAAATGGCACACCGCCCAGCCAGGGAGTGCACCCCCCAGAAAGGCCACTCCAGCCATCATGACCAGGGGTATCAGGGTAGGACAAACTACGGCCACCATCAAGAGTCCATGTGGAGCACACCTGGCCCCAGCTTGGGCTGCAACCCACCCATCCCAGGCACACCCGGTCATGCTCCACCAGCTGGCCACCTCCTGAACCTCCCCAGCCCCTCAACACCGCTACCCTTCTCAGGCAACTCACCTGGCACCAGCCAATTCCTGGAGAGCATCCTCAACCAAACTAACATGTAAATAGTGAATAATCAAATCAGTATTTTAGAACTGTGTATATATCTTACCTTCTATACCATGTCGTTTTGCCATGATACCATACCAGCTGGGGAAGTATAGTACCCCCTGAGGAAGTCCCTCTGTTCCTTGGCGAGCCTTGTGATTTGGTTTCCAGCGAGAGACTGGATATCTGCCATCTGCTGACCCACCCTCCACGAACCATCTGTGACCAGGTGTGTCACTGGGTCCTCAGTATCAATGAGGGTGGAGGGAATTCCAGGTGTACGTTGGCGAAGAAGGATGTGCAGGCAACAGCAGGCCAACACAACACTCTCCACCCTCTTGGGTTGTATGGCCATGGTGGTCAATAGACACCTGAATCTGTCAATATATAAATAAACGACATAATTAAATAATAAAATAATAAATATATTATCAATAACCATCAAAATATAAGAATAGGTATATTAATTACAGAAAAAAGAACAAATAACCCCATTAAATACATAATTAAATTAATAATAATAATAAAATAAAATAAAATGAAATAAGGGGATACAAAATATATAAAGAATTACACAAATTAATAATAAATAAATTATTACTATATATCAACATATAATATGAGTTATATTAATAAAATCAACAAATACCCAATACAAAATTAAAATACATAAATCAAATAAATAATGAAATAAATGAATAAAAAATAACATACATAAATAACAAATTAATCAAACGATATATTAATACACAAGTATTATTTGTTTAACAAATAAATCTTAAGTCATTTCAATAAATAAATAAATAAATATATACATAAATAGGAACCACTCTTACCTGCTTGCTAGGATCCCAAAGGCGTTCTCCAATCGGATAGGGCTTCATCAGCCAGCTCCGAAGGGGGAATGCATCGTCCCCGACGATGAAGTAGGGTAGTGGCACGCCAGTGCCGGGTAGAGGTTCAGGGTCTGGTAGGCCAAGAGTTTTCTGTTCAAGGGCAGCACGAAGCGGTGTCCTGCCAAATATCCCTGCATCTGAGCCACCCCCTGATGCCCCAACATCGACGTACAAGAAGCGGTAGTCAGCGTCGACGAGTGCCAGCAACACAACGGAGTGGAACCCCTTATAGTTGTACCACAAGGAACCACCTTTGGCGGGACACCGCATTGCAATGTGCTTGCCATCAAGTGCACCAATGGTGTGGTGGAAGTTCCATCGTTGGGAGAACGTGTTTGCCACTGCCTTCCATTCCTCCGGTGTGTTGGGGCAGGGCATCATCTCGTCCATATACTCAGCTATGAGTGCCTCACATGTCTCATACACAACGTTTGATATTGTGTTGTGTGCCACTCTGAAGCTGTACATGAGGCTCATATAGCTGTCACAGGTTGCCAGGAACCGCAGTGTTATGGCTAGTCGTAGGCCAGGGTAGAGTGCCTTCCGGTAAAAAGTATCGTTCTTTTCAATGCGGTGCGCCACACGTCCTAGTACCTCCCGGAAGACTGCAACATCCATCCGCAGGTAGTTTCTGTAGGCTGGCCCATCCTCCTGGGCGAGTTCCTTCAGTAGCTGCTCATAAATACCAAAGGTTTTCCTACGGAGAAGCCAGTTCCGGACCCACATGCGAGGGGTTCTATTCTCCCTCCTTCTTTTCCTCAACAGCAGCTTGCAGATGGCTATATTTGTCAGTAGGTAGTCATTTTCCAGATTTAACTGAACCTGGAGTAAGCGTAGATGTCGTATCGGGTTCCTGGGGACTGTGGTGAACATGGCTGCGTGCAACCGTTACGGTGGCTGAATGAGGCCCACCCTTTGGTGTACCTTTTATATACCACACCTTGAGTTCAGTCGCCGTCGTTCGGGGTCATGCGGGCCGGGGTCACCGTCCATACTGAAGGGGTCGCTGCTCATCGGCACAGCAATGAATATTGATGCCGCCCTAACTCCTGTCGACGCCGTTCGTTGGGTCGTTGTCGACGCACTACGCCGCAGATCGGCACTCCAGCGGCGACCTAAAACTCACATTCAGTCCGGCATGGGCGCCGGTCTACCCCGTCAGGTCGCCGTCATGCGGCGTGGCCATCCATACTGCGTCCCGTCCAAAACTCACCCCCCCATATCCTTAAGCTCTCCGTCGAAGGTCGGCACTCCTGACCACGACTCAGTCATGGCTCAAATCGGCATGGTGTGACACCTGCTTTAACTCTAATACATGAACCCACTGTCCCCTTAACTCTAATACATGAACCCACTGTCCCCTTAACTCTAATACATGAACCCACTGTCCCCTTAACTCTAATACATGAACCCACTGTCCCCTTAACTCTCTCACAATACATGAACCCACTGTCCCCAACACCTATTGTTACGAACTGGCACTCGGGTACACAAGGGCTCTCAATCAGGACTCGAATACGGCTCGCTGCCACAACGGAAACACACGATCCCAACCCCTGCGTACTGCCAGCCGAACAAAAAACACCAATACCCTCCAGAGTTCAATCTGCTATAACGGGGTATACAAGAACTCGGTACTAGTGTTCAACAACAGACTAATAAAGAGACAGGAATTATCTAGTCTGGTCAACAATCAAACAATGAAGTAAGAAACAACAACACAAAAGAATAGTGTTGGCCGAAGCCGAAGTAATCCACCCTTGACTAAGAACTTAAGAAGTCCTCCACCCTCTACTTCGGATCGGCACTATTACGTTACGTTAATTAATAGTCCTTAAGCATCGAGCGAGGAATCTTCTGAAAAAAGTTAGATGCTTCTCGGATGCCTCGTAAGAAGTACGTATCAGATTTTGAACAGTAATTCAATAAGCAAAAACACTGGCAATTAAATACTATTAAAGATTTAAATTGGCATAAGAATAATTAAAAGAATATGCAATAGTAAATGACAAACATTAAAAAGAAGTACTCCGCAAATGCAACGGCAATAGCCTACTCGGATTGTGCTCGTGGGCCACTAATCACTAAAGTAGCCAAGCTTGCAACACATGAAATCAATAGTGCATAAACAATATCATGCATAAGGAAAGCTTCAATACTATTCTGTATCTACTAATCGAGTAAAGTCTAGCTGGGGTACTGTGGGCAAAAGGTAGCAGTGACTGAGCAAAAACGGCTCGTAGCCTAGCGAAGTCCTCACAACTGTTTAAAGTATTACGTTAAAACTGACAAGTGCACTTTGAGAAATCCAGATCCCTTGTATCTGGTTTTCTCCCGGCTCCTTGACAAAGTAAAAACAAACTGTTAATAAAATACAGGGTGGTTAGGCTCTTGCCCTCACGCACTGTAAATTATTAACTCAACACAGTCAGCCGCGAAGACAGCCTAGGCTTCACTGAACCGAAACGAGTATGCAGGTTTATCACTTAACCACTGCATAAAACAACAACTCGTAACACAGAAAAGCCTTACCCCAGTCTAGCATTACCTAGACCAGCAGAAAACAGGAATAATAATAATAACACACAGGGAAATGCATATACAAGTGCAACAAACATAAATCAATCCTATTCTAAGTTAACCCTTCCAAAATAGGCTATCTAATAGGCAAGTATCTCGTGAGAACTCAAGCGATAATACGTTGGCTGACTAGCTCTGCACCAACGGGACCATGGAAGTTAAACAGGCAGGGAAAAGAAGAGATAAGAATGTAAGGTAGTAGAGAAAGTTCACATCAGTCAGAAGAATATATATAGTTAGCAAGGGAAATGAGAAGTCGCTCTGCCTAATGAGTTCTGATGAAAAAATGGCTAGACTTCCCTTTTTATACCCGGCCCTCTAGTGAGCCCAACGTGAACTACTAAGGACCGCCCACTGACAACCATTACGTAATTTCTCTCTCTCTCCTCTGGGATAGACAAAGGCTCCCCTAGCACTGAGGGGGGGGGGGGGGGGGGTGCTAGTGAGTTAGGCCCACCTCCCGCCTGGCGCACCCACTGACCCCCAACTGTGGCTCTTTCTCTTCCCATCATTACAAATAAGTTTTACACATAATACTTATAACTAATGATATAAAATAGAACTCGTTGACTCAGATGAAAACAAAATACATATTCATAATACTTATAGTACAACGGCTCACATGAACTAAGTTAGGAAACTCTACATAGACTACAGCCAAAGTTCCTGCCCTGACGATCCTAGCGAGAGTGGGGCATGACTAGGCATTCTGTACAGCAGGCTCACACTGGACATGCGTCACACTATGTGTCGGCGCGCAACATAAGTCGAGTATAATAAATCTGGACTATCTGGCGGCGCGCGACATAGGTCGTGTGGCAATTTCAGCACGTAATGTTGCTGAGAGAGAGAGACAAGTGGTGGCAGGAGAGTAGCGAGCGTATGACTGCTCCAGACCACCGCGGTGAACCTACTGACACGAATCCCACCTCCTCCCTCCCTCTCTCACTCGCTACATACTGAATTGTATGGGGAAAGTACCGAATTACATGCTTTTTGCACTCGCGTTGCGCGGTTGTTGCAAGAAAACTAGCCGTCATAAAAGGATCGTTATGGTGTCATTGGAAAGCTCTGTTTATGCCATTTCAGGGATAGATACTTGTTTTACGCTCTGGGTCTTATTTAGGCATGAAAATGATCACGTAAACAGCCCTATTTTGGCTAAAAACACCCCACTGGGCGGTACATATAAATAAACCGCTAGCCCGCTAATCTAGTGTTAACTCTAATACATGAACCCACTGTCCCCTTAACTCTAATACATGAACCCACTGCCCCTTTACTCTAATACATGAACCCACTGTCCCCTTAACTCTAATACATGAACCCACTGTCCCCTTAACTCTAATACATGAACCCACTGTCCCCTTAACTCTAATACATGAACCCACTGTCCCCTTAACTCTCTCACAATACATGAACCCACTGTCCCCTTAACTCTCTCACAATACATGAACCCACTGTCCCCTTAAATCTAATACATGAACCCACTGTCCCCTTAACTCTCTCACAATACATGAACCCACTGTCCCCTTAACTCTAATACATAAACCCACTGTCCCCTTAACTCTCTCACAATACATGAACCCACTGTCCCCTTAACTCTCTCACGGATACCTAAATAAGAAAGCAAACTATTCGATGAATGGCACTCAGCTTAAGAATGTAAACAGAGAAACCGATCTGGGAGTAACAATATCGAGTAACCTAAAACCGAGTCAACAATGTTCAGAAGTTGTTAAGAAGGCAAACAAAATAATTGGCTTTATAGGCAGATCATTTGAGCATAAATCCAAAGACGTAATCCTAACCCTTTACAATTCCTTAGTCCGCCCTCTTCTGGAATACTGCGTTCAATGCTGGTGCCCTTATTACCAAAAAGACATAAACAAGCAAGAACGAGTTCAACGTAGAGTTACCAAAATGATACCTAGCCTAAAGAACAAACCATACGAAGAGCGTCTTAGAGAATTCAATCTATTTCCTTTAACCCAGCGCAGATTAAGAGGCGACTTAATTCAAGTGTTCAAAATCATCAAAGGCATCGACAATATGAACTGTAGTAAGGACTTCACTATCGACCAATCTAATTACACGCGGGAAAACGGTTGCAAAATTATTGGTAAATCTTTTAACTCACACGAATCTAAGAATTTCTTCTTCAATCGAGTTGTCAACTTGTGGAATGGGCTTCCCCGAGACGTTATAAACTGCAGCACCGTTGATTCATTTAAATTCCGCATAGACAAATATCTCGCATCAAACCCGCGACTGACTGCGTTTGTAAATGAATAACTTTATTTTATTCTCCTCAGTTACTAACCCATATGTCCCCTACTAACTTCCTAGTCACTAACGTGGCAGGGCAGTAGTTCCCTTTCCAATGTTCCCTTACCCACTCTAAACCACTGTTTGGACACTTGATCCTCAGTGTTTTGGAGGACAAGCAGCCTAGAAGGGTCACTAGATCTGTTGTTGTTTGATTTCCTTTGTACTCCTTTGTACTCCTTTGTACAATACATGAACCCACTGTCCCCTTAACTCTAATACATGAACCCACTGTCCCCTTAACTCTCTCACAATACATGAACCCACTGTCCCCTTAACTCTCTCACAATACATGAACCCACTGTCCCCTTAACTCTAATACAATACATGAACCCACTGTCCCCTTAACTCTAATACATGAACCCACTGTCCCCTTAACTCTCTCACAATACATGAACCCACTGTCCCCTTAACTCTAATACAATACATGAACCCACTGTCCCCTTAACTCTAATACATGAACCCACTGTCCCCTTAACTCTCTCACAATACATGAACCCACTGTCCCCTTAACTCTCTCACAATACATGAACCCACTGTCCCCTTAACTCTAATACAATACATGAACCCACTGTCCCCTTAACTCTCTCACAATACATGAACCCACTGTCCCCTTAACTCTCTCACAATACATGAACCCACTGTCCCCTTAACTCTCTCACAATACATGAACCCACTGTCCCCTTAACTCTAATACATGAACCCACTGTCCCCTTAACTCTAATACATGAACCCACTGTCCCCTTAACTCTATCACAATACATGAACCCACTGTCCCCTTAACTCTCTCACAATACATGAACCCACTGTCCCCTTAACTCTAATACATGAACCCACTGTCCCCTTAACTCTCTCACAATACATGAACCCACTGTCCCCTTAACTCTAATACATGAACCCACTGTCCCCTTAACTCTCTCACAATACATGAACCCACTGTCCCCTTAACTCTAATACAATACATGAACCCACTGTCCCCTTAACTCTCTCACAATACATGAACCCACTGTCCCCTTAACTCTCTCACAATACATGAACCCACTGTCCCCTTAACTCTCTCACAATACATGAACCCACTGTCCCCTTAACTCTCTCACAATACATGAACCCACTGTCCCCTTAACTCTAATACAATACATGAACCCACTGTCCCCTTAACTCTCTCACAATACATGAACCCACTGTCCCCTTAACTCTCTCACAATACATTAACCCACTGTCCCCTTAACTCTCTCACAATACATGAACCCACTGTCGCCTTAACTCTCTCACAAGTCTATAACGCAGTATTATTATATTGTCTGGCTATTATTAGACGAGTTTATTCATATAAGAAAGAGTATGCTGAAGTCAGATGGTTAATTGAGACCGTATTTTTTCTTGTAATTCCCCGTGATTCTTCCTAAGCTGCATAATATGTTAGCCATAATAAAGTGTTTACACACGTGATGGTCTACAAGGGGTTAAGGGGGTAGTGCTTGCTTTTTGGTCTATATATTTATTTAGTAATTTATTTTTGGGTTTCCTCGCTAGACCTCCATCAAGCTTGGAAAAACAATCCCTAGACCCCCTTTCATGATAAATTTGTATAGTTTTCGGTAGAAAAATGTCCCAGCCGAAGGCCGATTCTTTCTAAAATTAAATGCTCGCTTTCACTCGCCATGAACAAGTAAAGGCCTTGATGTTGAAAAAAAATGAGGCGAAAGGTCTCAAAATCGCCAAACTAACGGAACGAACGTCTTAAAACTTCAAAACTAATAATTATGTTATACATGAGGTCCAGAAAAACCGAGTACCACCCCCTTAATAGGAGCGCCTACAGTAACCGAGTACCACCCCCTTAATAGGAGCGCCTACAGTAACCGAGTACCACCCCCTTAATAGGAGCGCCTACAGTAACCGAGTACCACCCCCTTAATAGGAGCGCCTACAGTACCACCCCCTTAATAGGAGCGCCTACAGTAACCGAGTACCACCCCCTTAATAGGAGCGCCTACAGTACCACCCCCTTAATAGGAGCGCCTACAGTAACCGAGTACCACTCCCTTAATAGGAGCGCCTACAGTAACCGAGTACCACCCCCTTAATAGGAGCGCCTACAGTACCACCCCCTTAATAGGAGCGCCTACAGTAACCGAGTACCACCCCCTTAATAGGAGCGCCTACAGTAACCGAGTACCACCCCCTTAATAGGAGCGCCTACAGTAACCGAGTACCACCCCCTTAATAGGAGCGCCTACAGTACCACCCCCTTAATAGGAGCGCCTACAGTAACCGAGTACCACCCCCTTAATAGGAGCGCCTACAGTAACCGAGTACCACCCCCTTAATAGGAGCGCCTACAGTACCACCCCCTTAATAGGAGCGCCTACAGTAACCGAGTACCACCCCCTTAATAGGAGCGCCTACAGTACCACCCCCTTAATAGGAGCGCCTACAGTAACCGAGTACCACCCCCTTAATAGGAGCGCCTACAGTAACCGAGTACCACCCCCTTAATAGGAGCGCCTACAGTAACCCACACTGACTTACCGTCAAGGACCGTTCACGTACAGTACAAGTGACAAGCCTACGAAAGATAGTTTGCCTGGAGCGAGACTGAGCCAAGAGTCACATAAGGGGGTAGTACTCGCTTTTTCTGAACCCCCTTCTCCCTCATGTTTAGCATATTAGTGTTGAGGTTTTAAGACGTTCGTTCTGTTAGTTTGGCGATTTTGAGACCTTTCGCCTCATTTTTTTTTTTTTCAATATCAACACCTTCCATGCCCTTCAGGTGTCTATTTTTTCCTGGCGAGCGATAGCGAGCCTCTAATTTCAGAAGGAACCGGGCCTTTGGCCGCGACATTTTTCTACCGAAAAATTTAAAAAATTATCTTAGAAGGGGGTCTAGGGGATGATTTTTTAAGCTTGATGGAGGTCTAGCGAGGAAAATCAAAACTAAATTGATAAATATATACAGTATATAGACCAAAAACCAAGCACTACCCCCTCAACATGCCCAACCGTCAGTGTGGGGTAAGGAGAGATTGATATTTATATGTTTGGTTAAATATATTTATTTATATATTTATCTATATATTATTTATTCATTCCTCTCCTAGACCTCCATGAAGCTATAGACAAAATACCAACCAGACTCTCCTTGTAAAGAATAGAAACTTTTGGTAGTCCATCTCCAACTAAACGAACTGCTCCAAACGATTCTTTCTAGACTCGGTGAATATATTTGATAACGTTACAACGTGGTGGAAGACTTACAATTGAGTTCTATCTATCTATCTATCTATCTATTTACTCAGGCCAAATCCCCACTTTTCCATTTTCTTTCTTTTCTTTTTCTCCCTTTTTTTTTTTTTTTTTTTTTTTACTCCCTCTCGGGCATAGGCTGATAGTCTTTACTCCCTCTCGGGCATAAGCTGATAGTCTTTACTCCCTCTCGGGCATAAGCTGATAGTCTTTACTCCCTCTCGGGCATAGGCTGATAGTCTTTACTCCCTCTCGGGCATAGGCTGATAGTCTTTACCGCTGAACACGGTGAGGCCCGTGAGGTCTTGTTCCAGTCTAGGGAATTAATTGCTTACAACTCACAACTTGCGACTCGGAAAATATTTGAGTATTACTTCCTTAGAGTATTACTTCCTTAGAGTATTACATCCTTAGAGTATTACATCCTTAGAGTATTACTTCCCTAGAGTATTACTTCCTTAGAGTATTACTTCCTTAGAGTATTACTTCCTTAGAGTATTACATCCTTAGAGTATTACATCCTTAGAGTATTACTTCCCTAGAGTATTACTTCCTTAGAGTATTACTTCCTTAGAGTATTACATCCTTAGAGTATTACATCCTTAGAGTATTACTTCCTTAGAGTATTACTTCCTTAGAGTATTACTTCCTTAGAGTATTACTTCCTTAGAGTATTACATCCTTAGAGTATTACTTCCTTAGAGTATTACTTCCCTAGAGTATTACTTCCTTAGAGTATTACTTCCTTAGAGTATTACTTCCTTAGAGTATTACTTCCCTAGAGTATTACTTCCTTAGAATATTACTTCCCTAGAGTATTACTTCCTTAGAGTATTACATCCTTAGAGTATTACTTCCTTAGAGTATTACTTCCCTAGAGTATTACTTCCCTAGAGTATTACTTCCTTTGAGTATTACATCCTTAGAGTATTACATCCTTAGAGTATTACTTCCTTAGAGTATTACTTCCTTAGAGTATTACTTCCTTAGAGTATTACTTCCTTAGAGTATTACTTCCTTAGAGTATTACTTCCTTAGAGTATTACTTCCTTAGAGTATTACATCCTTAGAGTATTACTTCCTTAGAGTATTACTTCCTTAGAGTATTACTTCCTTAGAGTATTACATCCTTAGAGTATTACTTCCCTAGAGTATTACTTCCTTAGAGTATTACATCCTTAGAGTATTACATCCTTAGAGTATTACTTCCTTAGAGTATTACTTCCTTAGAGTATTACTTCCTTAGAGTATTACTTCCTTAGAGTATTACATCCTTAGAGTATTACTTCCTTAGAGTATTACTTCCCTAGAGTATTACTTCCTTAGAGTATTACTTCCTTAGAGTATTACTTCCTTAGAGTATTACTTCCCTAGAGTATTACTTCCTTAGAGTATTACTTCCCTAGAGTATTACTTCCTTAGAGTATTACATCCTTAGAGTATTACTTCCTTAGAGTATTACTTCCGTAGAGTATTACTTCCCTAGAGTATTACTTCCTTAGAGTATTACATCCTTAGAGTATTACATCCTTAGAGTATTACTTCCTTAGAGTATTACTTCCTTAGAGTATTACTTCCCTAGAGTATTACTTCCTTAGAGTATTACATCCTTAGAGTATTACATCCTTAGAGTATTACTTCCTTAGAGTATTACTTCCTTAGAGTATTACTTCCTTAGAGTATTACTTCCTTAGAGTATTACTTCCTTAGAGTATTACTTCCTTAGAGTATTACTTCCTTAGAGTATTACTTCCTTAGAGTATTGCTAGGTGCTTCAGTTTCGTTGTTGGCTGTTATGATACGACGGCCACAGGGAGATACAACGTCGTAAAGGCTCTGGGTCCCCGGGTCCAGGGGGCCTTCATCGACGCTTAAAGGGGTACTACTCGCTTTTTCTGGACCCCCTTCTCCCTCATGTTTAGCATATTGGTATTGAGGTTTTAAAAAGTTCGTTCCGTTAGTTTGGCGATTTTGAGACCTTTTGCCTCATTTTGTTGTCAATATTAAAACCAAACGTGCCGTTTAGGTGTCGATTTTTTTATGGCGAGCGACAGCGAACCTCTAATTTTAGAAGAAACCGACCTTCGACCTGGACATTTTTCTATTGAACATTTTTCAAATTTATCTTGAAAGGGGGTCTCGGGGGTGTTTTTCTAAGCTTGATGGAAGTCTAGTGAGGAAACATTATAATGAATAAATAAATATATAGACCAAAAACCAAGCATACCCCTTTACGTCTGGAGTTTGTTATCCAGTATTCCGTAGTGACGATATTATTCCCTCCGTTATGGCCCTCTTGACCCACCTCGCTGCGGGAGGTTTTCTGCGCAACCAAGATATGCCTGCTCATAATATTTAAGGGGAGGCAGGCCGTTTTTCTGGACCCTCTTCTCCCTAATGTTTAGCCCCACTAGTTTTGAGATTAAAAGACGTTCGGCCCATTAGGTTGGCGATTTTAACACCTTTCGCCCCATTTCGTTGTCAATTTTAAGACCTTTCGTGCCATTTAGGTGTCGATTATTTCCTGGCGAGCGAAAGCGAGCCTGCAATTTTAAGAGGAACCGGCCTTCGGCCGGGAAATTTTTCTACCGAAAAATTTACAAATTTATCTTGAAGGGGGTCTAGGTTTTTTTTCTTCTAAGCTTGATGGAGGTCTAGGGAGGAAACTAAAAAATAAATATATGAATACATTACATCTCCCCTTAAGTCATGCTAAACGGTTCCACACCTCCATTTATGTTTAGCCCTATTAGGTGCGATGATTCCTATATTACCTTTTGTTCTGGCTATAACTTATTGTGTATTGGTTTTCCTATAGGTATGAAGGAGACAAAAGGCAGGTTGCCGTCACGAGTGTCTCCCCCAATGCCAAAAACGTAACACAGCCAAATTTAAGGGACGTTGGGGTCAAAATGCCTGGACCCACGAAGTTCAAAGCAGTCTAAGTCATAGGATGAAAGAAAGATTGATTGAAGAAGAGAGTTCCAGAGTTCACTTGTTGAGTAGAAGAAAGACTGAGAAACCTTGCTAATTCTTGGGTTTGAGAGCTGACAGTATATGAGTGGGACTGTGTTGAAAGGCGGGTACCTCACACCCGCCTTTGTACGTTCTACGATTCAAATTGGTGTACCTTTATACACGTTGAGAACTGTACAGTCTATACCCTGTTCCAAATAGGTAGACCAGAAATCGTGAACCCAAACCTCTATAACTCAAAAGGGCTAGAACATATGGGTGGTAAATTGCTACACGTATTCCCTGGCTGACTCTTCCAAAATGGTAAGAATTTTAGCTCGAATACTCTAGTCGTTTGCGAGTTATAGATGTTAATGTTCAAGAGTTATGGCTTACTTATTTGAAATTCGGTATAGGTGGTCTCAAGTCTTCGAAATATCCCGAACTGAACTGAACCTTCTCGTTGATTATCTATCAAATATTTGCTTTTGGGAGGTTCATTTAGCTGTTTGAGGGTTCATATTGGGCCAGAATTTATGTTTTAGACTGTACAGTTGCCTACAAAAGTTTGTTTCTCGTCGTGATGTTATGCATGAAAGTACAATTAGCATGAATTAATTGCTAGGGTTGTTTCTTTTAATCATCAGTTGGCTAGTTAACCACTGCCTAAGAAAACACACTCGTAATTCAACATTGTGCACTATATTTCCACATATAAGATCACAGAGAGATGTATACATAATCTATGACTTAAAATGTAATTTATTTTTCTATATGGATGAGGGAGACACAAGACAAAACTACCTGTGATGAGTGCCTCCCCAAGAGTTGAAAGAGTGACAGGGCCATAATCAAGGATTATACGAGCCAAAATGCCTGGACATACAGAGTTTGAAGCTATTTAAGTCATAGGATAAGGGAAAGATAGATTCAGGAAGAGAGTTCCCGAGCTCAGCTGCTGAATAGAAGAAAGATTGGGAACACAGTTTCACTCTTGGGTTGGAGAGTTGCAAAGATTACGCCTAGGGGTAGGATTGTGTTGCAAGATGGATGGTACATATTTTACATAGAGAAGTTGGTATACACTGAGAGAGCTCTGAGGAAAACTGATTATTGAAATAGCGGTAGAATAGTGAGAAAGATGCAACATTGCGGCGAAGAGATCGAGACTGCAGAGACTCAGTGAGTGGCCGTGAGTTAATGAGACGAAAGGCTTTCTATTCTACTTTGTCTAGAAGTGCTGTGTGAGAGTATCTTCCCCACATATGCGAACAATACTCAATATATGGACACACTGTGCCCCTGTACAGAGCAAGAAGCTGTGTAGGGGTACAGAACCCCCGGAGGCGGTTGAGCATACCTAACTTCTGGGAAGCCGCTTAAGCAAGAGTGATAATATGGTCTTTCCAAAAGAGATCAAAAGAGAAAGAGACAACGAGAATATTAAGAGAACATGAAGGGTTAATTTGTATGTTGTTGAAAAGTAAGTAATAGCTAGTCTTCTGGAAGGTTGTGATAAGTAGACAGATAGCGAAATTGACTTTTGGAAGCATTGTAAGTATCCAGGTTTTCTCTCCCTCAATCAGAGATAGTAGAAATATCAGAAGATAGGTCCTGTTAAGTGAGTTTTGGAGTGATTGCATGCTGGGTTGATGAGCAAAACTAATTGAATAGTGTAAGGTAGAGTCATCAGCATATGAGTGGATGGGACTTGAGGAACAGTTGAGATCATTAATGAATATTCAAAAGATAACTGGAGACAGGACAGAACCCTGAGGAACACCGGAGTGTACTGGCAGTACACCTATGAGTTGATCCCGTTCCTTCTTAGTGATAGTTATTGGATATGGAAAGATATTCTTCATCTAATTCATGGTGGGAGGGATTTTGTATTAATTACAAGATCAGTTAAGGGGTGATTTTTATTTCAATAATATTTATTAATTATTATTGTTATTAGTGTCTACCCAAGACCTCTATCAAGGTTTAAAGAACACCCCAAGATAAATTTGTGCATTTTTTGAGTAGAAAAATGCTCCACTTAAGGCCTGTTCCTCTTAAATTGCAGCCTCGCTGTGTCGCTCGTCAGAAGAATTATCGACACTTAAAGAGCACGACAGGTCTTATAATCGCCAAAATAATGGGGCGAACGTCTTAAGATTGAATAAATATTGAGGCTAAACATGAGGTAGAAGGGGGTCCAGAAATAACATTCCTGCTTTTCCTAATTGCTGGATTATATTCTTGATCTAAACTCCACAACTCTTCAGTAAAAGTGCTTTACTTTTTCGGCCGTCGAAGAAACACGTCTTTCGAGAAATCACAATTCCGGTCCGCTTTATACTGCAATTATTCCCAAGGTGATTGTGGGCATGAGAGAGAGAGAGAGAGAGAGAGAGAGAGAGAGAGTGTTCCAGGACGTACAGTATAAGTTGACTATAAACACTATATGAGGAGGAGCACATTATTGAGCACGTTTCGCAGATAGCTTCTTCAGGTCACCTTTAGCTTCTGAGTGACCTGAACAAGGTTGCTTTTTCTTTTTTCTGTCTCAACCTCGGGACTGTAGGTTATTCAGTAGCCTGTAACTCTAACAGGCCCCGAGATTATCAATTGAAGCTTCGAGATGTTGGGTACTTCATATGTGTCGCACTAGTGACTAGATGGTCTCAGTAGAGCTTTAAAGTGTTAGTTGCTTCCTTTCTGCTACACTAGATGATGACACTTTATTTATACAAGTCACTTGATTTGGTGAGAGCAGCTATATGATCGTTCACAGCATCTTCGAACATGGTTGGGCATCTTCTATGCCATGAATTGGGTGTTTTCTTGATGAATTGGTGTAGCCAGGATATTTGTAGAACAACAGGAATGATCAGATCACCTCAGAAAAATTCCTGACGTTGGCATGTACTCGAGCTGCGGTCCTTTTAGTCTGCAGTCCACGACGCTATCCACTGTGCTATCGCCTCCTGCGAAACGTTGTCAATAAATTGATCCTCATTAAATGGTGTTTATATTCATTATGTCAACTTTAAAGCATTAATTTAAACACAGTACCGGTATATGTTTTGTCAATTTTAGTCTGATAGTTTGTGATTTGACCCCTGGCGAGTTTCAGGCTATAGTTGGAGCCGAAAACATCGATACTAAACTGATATACAATAATATTGGATGTTTCTGATGGATATAAAGTATGTTGAATTTGGTTTTATATATTTATATATAATGTACTACAAGCGAATTTTAGCTGGACATTCTGCTAAATATCGATGTCTACTACAGCTCCAACTTCCTTATAAAGTTTTCCCCAAGGCGCTTATGGGTAATAGAGAGGGATAAATTATACGAGTTTTGGAAATTATAGTCTGACCGTTTCTGAATTATAGTCTGACCGCTTCTGAATTATAGTCTGACCGCTTCTGAATTATAGTCTGACCGCTTCTGAATTATAGTCTGACCGTTTCTGAATTATAGTCTGACCGCTTCTGAATTATAGTCTGACCGCTTCTGAATTATAGTCTGACCGCTTCTGAATTATAGTCTGACCGTTTCTGAATTATAGTCTGACCGCTTCTGAATTATAGTCTGACCGCTTCTGAATTATAGTCTGACCGCTTCTGAATTATAGTCTGACCGTTTCTGAATTATAGTCTGACCGCTTCTGAATTATAGTCTGACCGCTTCTGAATTATAGTCTGACCGCTTCTGAATTATAGTCTGACCGCTTCTGAATTAAGGGGAAGGTATAGTTGCTTTGTCTTGACCCCTTGGTTTACTCACGCTTGTTTTACTGCTGTTTCCGCAATAACGGAGGGAACATTCAAACGAAACCGTCGCCTTCAAACTCAAGCATCTCGTGCTTTCTATGTTTCTGCCTGGAATCAAGCCAGATCTGTTCTTCGGCTAGCTAAAAGCTTTTTCATTAATAACAAATGTTCTGAACTTTCCAACTCTAGCTTTTCCCAAGCTTTCTGGCATCTAGCCAAAAACATCTCCAACAATTTTACTTCCTCACCTCCCCCCCCCCCCTCCTCTTTTCAACTCCGACGGGTCAACCGTCACATCTTCCTCTGACGAAGCTAAAGTTTTCAATCAAACTTTCGCCCAAAACTCCACCTTGGATCATAGTTGGATGATTCCGGTACTATTACTCCCTCTCAATAAGATCTAAATCTCTTCCATGGATGTACTTTCTACCCTCTCTAGGCCTAATGCTAAGAAGGAGTACGGACCAAATGGTGTTGCTCCTGCTGTACTCAAAAACTGTTCTTCCCTGCTTACTCCCTACTAGGCAAACATTTGTGTCTCTGTCTTTTCTCTAACGTCTTTCCTTCTTTGCTGGAAATTTGCTCGCATTCAAGCTGGCCAAAGAAGGGTAACTGCTCTCAACCCTCCTTACTTATTTCAACATTTTTAAAGCATTATCTTTCCATAATCTACTTTCAGATTGCCAGTTTGTTTTATTTAAGGGCCACTCTAGTGGGGATCTCCTTGCTTATCTTATCAACTCTGGCATCCTCCTTTAGGTACTTCGGTGAGATTTTGTCTATTGCGCTAGACGTATTGAAATCCTTTGATAGAGTCTGGCACAAATCACTAATTTCCAAACCAATCTCCTTCGGTTTCAATCTCTCTATCTGTGCCTTTGTCTCTAATTTCCTTTCAGACCGTTTCATAGCTGCAATTGTGGACAACCATCGCTCACTTCCTCAACCTACCAACACTGGTTTTCCTCAGGGTTCTGTCCTGTCTCCAGTTATCTTTTTAATATTCATTAATGATCTCAACTATACCTCTAGTCCCATCTACTCATATACTGATGACTCTACTTAACACTATTCAACTTCTTTTTCACAACAACTCAGTATGCAATCACTCCAATAGCCACATAACGAAGCCATAGAATGTCTATATTCTGATGTATGACTAATCTCTGATTGGGGCAGAGAAAATCTTGTTACTTTCAATGCCTTCAAGACCCAATTTCTCCATTTAACTAACGTTCGCAATCCTCCTCATGATTATCAATTATTCTTCAACATACACAGATCAACCCTTCATCTTCTCAATATCCTTGGTGTATCCTCTTCAGTAGACCTTTCTTGGAAAAATCACATTACCACTCTTGCTAAAAACAGCTTCCCAGAAATTAGGTGTGCTCAACCGTCTCCGTAACAGTTTATTCTGGCTTTCATTAGACAATTTCATGTAATTTAGGAAAGTTATCTAAGAATCAGAGGGGTTAATACTATCTCAATTAACTCTTTAGCTCCCACAAGTTTTCCAAAGATAAATAAAATCGTCGAATGATAGCCATAATAAACTGTCAAAACCCTCATGATCCTCAAAGGGTTTATGTACAGTAGTTTGTGGATGTGGTACTACCGTTTCCACGCAATCATTATATAAAAAACATAAATACGGGCTAAAAGATTGTGAGGATTCAAAGAAATATCTGTAGATTTATAGATAAATGCTAGCGTTCCATATAGATTATAGACACATACAGTTGCCTATGTAAATTCTGTTCCTTGTTTTGATATGACGCACGAAAGTTAAATTTGTATGAATGAATTGTGAGGGTGACTTATTTTGATGATCAGTTGACTTTCAGATACGTTTACCATTGCATAATAAACTACACTATTAATTCAATGATGCGCATTATATTTCCATGCTTAAGATCACGGAGAGGAACTGACCTAATGTGGGCAACTGTACATTCATAATATGAACACCACTTTAATAGACGGGTGGATAGATAGATACATGTTTTGTCTGGGGAGATTGTAGACACCAATCGAGCAGGGTAATACCCAGGGGAGGCTTCATAGGCATATGATAAGGAGTTGCTGGAACTCCTGTTTCATTAGTCTGGCTTCCCTCACTGCTTCTGTTTGGGTCTCACCTACATAGATTAATCCAGCTACCGCTCACAAACACCTCTTCCTTCTAAGCATTGCACTGCACTGTACAAGCACACCAAACTTTTTTCTAAAGCACCACAAAAAAAATAAACAAAATACACACACACGCCTATCACTCTTTCAACTTAGTGGGAGACACTTGCCGTTTGTCTCCTCCATACGTAAACACAACACAACATATATAAACAGTGCCAGAGATATACTGTATAATATATAGAAAAGTAAAAACAAAAATGTGTTTGATATATACTGGTATATACAGTTTATATATATATATATATATATATATATATATATATATATATATATATATATATATATATATATACTGTACATATATGCATATACAGTATATAGTAGTATATACTGTCCCCCTGGAACAATCCTCGAGTATCCTGGTTGTCCACCCTGGGTCGTTTGTTTACTTGTTCACGACCTAACAAAGTTCCACCCAGTCCCCTGTACATTAGTTACTGTACGACCACCCAAATATATTCCTGGACCCTATATGTTTGTATTGTGCATTGTATTATACAAATGTAATTCACTCATATTTTGTTTTACTTTAATACTTAGAATGTTGGGAAGGAACCTATGTGGATGACTGTACAGTCACATATTTTGACTCAGGTATCCCCAGAATCGTCATTGTCAATGTACACCATACTCCTATGTAAAATGTTAGGTGGCTGGGTTATATATATATATATATATATATGCAATTTTGTGTTTTGGGGGGGGTGAATTTCGTGACGTCACTGGAGTTATAGTGACGTCAGCGTGGTACCGTGAGTACCTATATTTTCACACCACCGTCAGTCAAACTCTAATTCTCTTCGTAATAATAATAAAAATAATAATAATAATAATAATAATAATAATAATAATAATAATAATATTTATTCAGTTAGCAATTTACAGAGTTGGTACCACATAGTATGTTACAAATATGACATGTACCAGCCTTGCATAATTCCAACTAAGGATAGCCCAATATGGCCGTCAGGCGTATTTCCATTGGGGTCCTTGTGGGATTAGGTTAGCTGGGGAAATGGGGAGGATAAAGAAATATATACTTTAGAGAAAGTATTTCTAGGGGGTTAATTTAAGATACCTTACATCCTATAGTAAATATCAGTAATCCGTAATCAGTAATCATTTCAGTTTGGTTTGTCTATCTCTTATGTCGTATTTAGTAGTAGACATAAGCTTGGTGCTCCCTTCTCGCAGCTGTCCGGTTCAGGTGTTCCTTCAGGCTACGTCTGAAGGAATACAGTGTTCTCTTTTCACGGACTGACTGGGGTAGGTCGTTCCAGTCTTTGATGGCAGTGAAGAAGAATGTTTGCTTACCCTGTCCTTGGATTCTCGGGACCTTAAAATTAAACATCCTGTCTCTTGTATTATGTCCACTCCTCTCATTTGCTTTAACAAAATCATTCTTTAGATACTCTGGAGCTCTGTCATAGAAAATTTTGAAGGCATTAGTGAGCCTGATTTGTTTGGCCCTGTCAGAGACATTGAGCATACCTAGTGACTGAAGTTATTCCTGGCCAACATGTGATCTGGGTCCTAGGTTCAGCATGAACCTAACTATTTTATTTTGAGTGACCTGAAGTTTGTGCTGTGCTGATTTAGATGATGCAGAGTACCAGGATGACACAGAATAGTCAAAATGACATTGAACAAGCGCTTGGCAGAGGGTCTTTTTGGTCGCCGCGGGCAAGCATCCCACCTGTCTATACAGGTATTTTATACGTGCTCTACACTTACTCAGGATAGATTCCAAAATTGTTTCACCTGACAAACTCGCGTCCAGTTTTAGTCCGAGATATTTAACTTGTGACACTGTTGTTATAGGAATATCATTACAGTTGACCGAGAAGTCCACAATGTCTTTCAGTTTGCGTTTTGTTCCACATAAGATGGCTTCCGTCTTGCCCAGGTGAAGAGATGGTCTATTGTCCACTAGTCATTCACTACATGATTCTAGTTCTTTGGAAAGTGAAGCGGCAATACTTATTGGGTCTTTTCCTGAAACCAGAAGCACGCTGTCGTCTGCATACAGTAATAATTTACATGAGACGCTCAGTTCCATGTCGTTCACATAACAGAGAAAGAGTAAGGGACCAAGGATGCTTCCCTGCAGGACCCCACAGTTAATTGGCATAGGATCAGATATAGTATCATCAATTTTGACTCTTTGGGTTCTACCACTAAGATAAGATTTAAACCAGTTCACAGACCCTATGCCCATTGCTTGTAGTTTATTACATAGGATATCATGGTCTACTGTGTCAAACGCTTTTTGTAGATCAAGAAGAACCATACCTGTCACATAGGTGCATGAATACCTAGTGTTCACACTCTGATAAAGGACATAGTAGTTTCTTAATGGAGTGTGTGAATTTACTCTAAATAAAGTGCCGTCAAAAAGTGATCACAACAACATGGCTCCCGAAGAGACAATCTCAAGCCAGGGACCAACTCACCCCTCCCAAGATGGACTTATTATCGATGAGCTACTGTGTTTCCTGACTAATAAATCCAATTTTCTGAGTACTGACGTGTTAACAAAATTGTGTGTTGAATTCTATGATGAGGAAGTGATTGTGTCCTCCAAGAATAGACTGTTTGAACTGTGTGCTGACGACAATAGTGACCGGAACAGGAAAAGACAGGGTCCCAACAAAAATAGTGAGAATATTAAAGACATAATTAAGCTGATTCTGGAAAAAGGTAATAATATACCCACATTTGTTGCCCATAACCTTGGTAAACTCCCACCCATCCAATTTGACCATGTTGACGTTACTGTGCTCCTTAGTGAGATCAAGAAAACTCAGTCAGAAGTTTCTAATCTGAGAAAGTGTTCCTCAGCCCAAAATGACTGTATGAAGGACTTATTGAGTGCAACTGGTGATCTGAGTAGTAGAGTGCTAGTGATTGAGGACTACAGCCAATCCCAAGGAAATTTAATATCTTCAGGTGGCTTTCCCTCAAATAGGCCTAGGCCTACTGCATCTGTAAATGACAATAATCCAGAGCCTATAAATACCACACCTGCAGTGTCCACTACCAGCCGCACTACATCAGATAGCGCCCCCTCCACTACACAGGAGACCACGGCCACATCCACAACTGTCCACGACACAACGATCAGAACCGACGGCGACGACTCCGACGAGACAACCCGAGGGAGGCCTAACTCCGTTGAAACCTTTGCCACAGGGGAAATCACTGATGCCACCACCAGCTGCTCCACACCAGGTGCCGGTGGCGCCTCCTCCATCACACAGGAAGCCACAGCCATAACGAGTAGAACCAACGAGACAACCCGAGGTAGGCCTAACATCAACGTAACTTCTGCCACTGAGGAAATTAATGAAGTCAACCCTGCAGTGAGGAGCGTCGGAAGCGGTACACCCGCTATAATGAGTATAGCAACACCTGGGGCCTATAATGTAGCTGTAAGTACAGGCAACGCGCAAGGCATCACTACAACACCTGCGACGGGAAGGAGCTCGACGACAACCCCTATCGACAGGATCACAACGCCTCCACCCTCAGGTGATGATAAGGGGGAGGGTACTGTTCAAGGACAATGGTTTAGGGTACATTCCACCAAAGGTAAAACTCATCACATACCTGAGGGGGAACAGAGGCTGAATGGAGGTACCGGTACTGGTACCACAAACAATGTTAGGAATTCTATGGCTGTGCAAATTCAACCTAGGAACTTTATGCATCAGGGGATTAAGGGTAAAAATAAAAGTACGGGGATAAGTACAGTTAAAAAAGTGAAAAGATCACGCATAGCCAAAGTATTCGCGACAGGTTTTAAGCCAGGAGTGACGGCATCCGACTTGAAAGAATATCTCTCCAATAAACTCAGTCTTAGTATGGATGTTGAACCAATTATTCCCTGGTCTGATAGGCACACATATATTTCATTCAGAATAAACTGTGAGTGTCCAAATCCCGAGGTGTTTATGGATGAAGAACTTTGGCCAGAGGAAGCATCGGTGTACTGGTGGAGAGAACGTAGGGCACAGGTACCGGTACCGGTACCAACAAATGAGGACTCTATAACTACGGTAACCCACCCTCCCAACAACTCTTAATCATGGATATAAAGTCTACTTCATCTCCCAACAATTTGCGTATTGCTACTTATAACTGTAGGGGGCTCCCTAAAACCAACAGAGGGCTTCTCCTACGCCCTGATGTAGTAGACGTATTTAATACCAGTGATATTGTGTGCCTGCAGGAGACTTGGTATTTTAAACAGGATTTGGGTAACCTCAGTACTATCTGTGATAATTTTCATGGGTTTGGGGTCTCGACAACCGATGCTATGGATGGTCTAGTAGCAGGTCACCCACCGGGAGGAGTAGCTATTTTGTGGAGGGACTCTTTAGACAGCCGGGTTAAACCACTTGTAACAAATTTACCATGGTGTACAGGTATAGAAATAGAAGATATCCAACGGAAAGTAGTTATTCTTAGTGTGTACTTGCCCTACCAATGTAATGAAAATGAAGAACAATACCTGGAATGCCTTGGAGAGCTAAGTGCTCTTTTACAAGAACTAAATACCACCTGCTACTCTGTAATAGGGGACTGGAATGCTAATCTGAAGGACATGAGTAACTCTCTGTTTGCTAGTCATATGACTAACTTCTGTGGTGAGCATGATCTAATTATCTCTTCTCAGCTCATGCTCCCTCATAGTAGTTACACATGTGTCAGTGCAGCATGGGGCTCAACGTCTTGGCTAGATCATACCGTAGCTAGTGCTGATTTCCATGATATGATAACAAATATGGAAATTCAGTATACATATACAGATGAAGATCATATCCCATTGACCTTAACAGCTAGTTTGGAAAGAGCGCCAGAATTAACCCAGTCAAACAATAGTGTAAATCCAAAACTGCCATGGGGCGGGCTTGACGAGGAGGAGTGTGAGCAATTTTGCACTTTAACACACACTCTCCTTTCTGAGCTTGATCCTGGCAGTGAGGATGCCATTACCTGTGAAGACCCCAATTGTGTTAATGCTAGTCATCGAGAAGAAGTCAGCAAGCTGTACAATAATATTATATCTTGTCTTACTAAGGCTAGTGACATAGTATTTCACAAGCATAACAAAAAATACTCTTTTAACAAACCTGGGTGGAATGACCATGTTTCAGAACTATACCAGGCATCCCGAGATGCTCGTAGTGTATGGCTGGATCATAACAAACCGAGACAGGGACCCATTTTTTACATGTTCACCAGACTAAAGGCTAGATGCAAGTATGCAATCAGATATATAAAAAACAATGAAAATGTATTAAGAAGAGAAGCATTGGCCAAAAACTTTGCTAGCAAAGACAGATTGGCCTTCTGGAAGGATATTAAAAAAATGCATAATAGCTGCACACCTCTACCCGTTAGTGTAGATGGGATCTCTGGTACTAATAACATAGCCAATCTTTGGAAAACACATTACCAAACTTTGTTTAACTCAGTTGGGCACCAAGGAAATACCATTGCTGCTACAACAGAGTGTAACAAAGAAGAAAAATATGACACAATTAAAGTTACAAGTGAAAAAATCAAGGCTGCAATAAGTAGGCTAGATGCTAACAAATCCTGTGGTTTTGATGGTATATATGCTGAACATTTGAAGTACTCCTCCACTCTCCTCTTGGAGAAACTCAGCAGTTGCTTTACCAGCTTTCTAATCCATGGTTTCCTACCAGAATCTATGATGTCCGTTACCTTGATACCAGTAATTAAAGACAAGGCTGGCAAAATTACATCAAAAGACAACTATAGACCTATTGCCCTTGCCAGTATTGTAAGTAAGATACTAGAGTTAATCATTTTAGACAGAATCTCAGTGTATATCTCAACTAATAGTAATCAATTTGGTTTTAAAAAGAATCATGGTACGGACCAGTGCATCTACACTCTGAAGGAGCTAGTGGATGGGTACATCAAAATGAACAGCTCTATTTTTGCATGCTTTCTTGATGCTAGTAAGGCATTTGACAGAGTCTGCCACAATATCCTGTTTGATAAATTAGCAACAAGGGGAGTGCCATCCTATATACTGAGAATCTTGAAGTACTGGTACGCCAATCAAACATTTAATGTAAGATGGGGTAACATTATTTCGGATTCCTTTACAGTAACCAATGGAGTGAGACAGGGTAGTATTCTCTCACCTTACTTATTCAATGTATATATGGATGAATTAAGTGATAAATTGAATAAAGAGCAGATTGGATGTTATGGTGGGAATAAAATCATCAACCATCTCATGTATGCTGATGATCTGGTCATTATTGCACCGTCTTCTGCGGGTCTGAGCAAACTTCTTGATATATGTGAATCTTTTGGTAGTAAACATTGTGTTAAATTCAACCCACTGAAAAGTGCTGTTCTTATATTTAGATCAAAATTACTGTATAAAAGTAAACTGACAAATTTCTCACTCAATAATCAAATTATTCAAGAAGTAAACAAAATAAAATACCTGGGACACATTATCTCAAACGATTGCTCAGATGATGCAGATATCGGCCGTCAGCGCAGACAGCTATATTTACGTGGTAACACCATCTTGAGAAAATTCCACATGTGTAATTGGGAAACTAAAGTCACTTTGTTCCGGACATATTGTTCCTCTATGTACACGGCCCATTTGTGGTGGAAGTATAAGAGAGCCACCATAAATGGTCTGTGTACATCCTATCATAATATACTCAAGATGTTCATTGGTCTCTCTAAATATGAAAGCACTAGTATGGTGTGCACACTGTTGGATGTGCAGTGCTGTCGGGCTGTCATCAGGAGACTGGTGTACAGCTTTTCGCAGCGACTGCAATCCTCCAGTAACACGCTGATTGTAGCTCTTTGGTCTAGTGATCATATCTATGAATCCCGTATTATATCTCACTGGCAGAAGCTGCTGCACACATAGTATGTACTGTAATGTAATATATAGGTCTAATTGAACTATGAGCAATGATCTGTGCAATAGGTGTTAACCAACATTGAGCAATAGCCTTAGTTAGCCTATCTGTGTTATATTGTGACAAAATGTGATATGTGCTCTATTCTGTAAATAGGCCTACTGTATTTTTTATTTTATTGTGTCTTTATTAATATATCTTTGTGTATAATTATTATCTGTGCTCTGACGAGAAGTGCATGTGATATGGACCATTAGGTCGTACTGTATTTATACTGTATCTATCTTATGTGTCTGGAATAAAGAATTATTATTATTATTATTATTATTATTATTATTATTAATGTGAATGCAAGACGGTAAATAGGGCACATATGGGACACCGGACGATGGGGACCACCACACAGATAACAGAGCGGATCAAGAGCACAGGGGGGGCCACCCTCAGAGCGAAACCTGTGATTACCGCTGCACATGGAACACCGAAACCCAGACTTACAAGAGATAGAACCGTGACCAAAGGCGTGGCACCGAAAACATCTATAAACAGGGAATGTAAAAGGACTTACCCTGTACGAGACGCCCCCGAAGTCCACACGACTGGGCAGGGGACCGGCGAAGCGGAGCCGAAGGGTCATAGACAACTTAGGCTGGTCTGGGGACGGGAACCTGGCCGGGAGTCTAACCACCTCAACAAGATGGCAAGGGGCAAGGGGGCGGTCCAGGTTCGGACGCAGTACTTGTATATCAGAGGCAAGGGTACCTACCGCGATGCTGAGATCCACAGGGCCAATGACACCAAAGGAGTACGTGCCTGAGCCCACCTCCCAATCTCTCAATCTCCGACACTTCACTGACCAGGGACCCAAGGTGGTAATTTCGTCCATAGGGGGAATGAATTTGCCCAGGTCTGCCTCCCTGAGCTGTAACTCCAGGGACACACCATTCCCTTTAATCAAGGTTCTGTCCGTACTACGATACTTACCAAAAGGGGCACCAGCCAAGTACTCTGTGAGCTTAGGGGGAACAGTGAAAACACGCTTACCTGTGGCCTCCTGGATAAGGAAAGCAGCATACGTGTCCCCAGCGTCTACAGTGGTCGACGAGGAAGCCCTGTTGGCCTTGGCGTACGCGGGAGAATTGCTGTCTTCAGAGTCATGCGGTCGTTTCAGGCCGGAAGTGGATTCCTCCATGGGCGTCTGCACCACCGACACAACCTCGCCACCTGTAGCAAAGGTAGGGCCAGACATCAGTCCCGCATCCACAGGGCAGACGGGGACAGTCTGGAGACGTTACAGGCACGAGTACAGCCGGCGAGAGGGAAGACCACACAAGAAGAAGCACGTCCACACCCACCAACAGCCGACGAGCGAGTCCTGTCAGCCTGTCACTGAAGAGTCGGCTTTGTTGTTTTGAAAGTTTTGGGAGATTTTGACAAGAGGCGGTTTCAACATGAAATACATCATTCATCAGATTGTTACATAAGCATTCGGTAATACAAGTATTATGCTATATTATACATTTTATAGTTAATCGCTTGGCCATAACACTGAAAAATATTAGCTCGTCTAAAATATCTAGAATTGTCACCATTTATTTGTACTTAGTAATTCACAGTAAATTTAGTAAAGGAGATTATTATATAGTAAGCTCATTAGCCAATGAAAATCTTCAAATACAATCATATATTACACTTATCTTGGCTTTCGTATCTGGAGAAAAACGAAATATACAAAATGGGTGGGAAGTTCAAAAGGTCTATCTATCTATTTACTCAGGTCCATTCCCCATTTTTGTTTTCTGGAGGTGGCCGACTCGAGACGAGTCCGAACAGGGACAATACAACAGAAAAAACAATTCACACACAAAAACAAAACAAATTCACACACATCTAGGTCACCCAGGAGAAGACTCTGAGACCAGGGATCACCAAGGTCACTCCAGCACTACCCCGAACACCCGGAGAAGTTCCTGTTTCAGCAGGCAGACATGCAGCAAGCCGAAACCACAAGCCCGCCCACCACACTTCCAGGCGCACCCTTCATATATACCGGCTCCCCGTGCCAGGCGCCCGACTGACTATTATCTTGTCCAACTGGCGCCCGACCCCTTCTTCCAAATGACCACGTTTTCACTCATCTATTCACAAGCATTCTCCATTCATTCCTGTATATTACCACTTCCTTTGCCTGATTTATAGTTATTCGTCTATCTTTCAAAGTTTTTCCAATACAGTCTCTCCATCTCAATGGGGGTCTTCCTACCCCTCTATCTCCCCTTGTATCTGACTCACACATTCTCTTTGTAAGCCTTTCAGGGAAGGATGTAGTATCCGGGCATACAGTCGTCATGTTTACATAGGTCAATCGCTCGCGGTTAAGTTCCCATCTATTAAGACGGCTATTTTTTCTGTGAATTGCCCCCTGCTGGCAATACTGTATATATGATGATGACAATAAGCCATGGGGATCGTGAGGGGGGCAAAGCCCCCCTCAACCTATTATTGTATCCCACGGCAGTCAAAATAGACGGGAACATGATTGCGAGCGTCTGCATAGTGTAAACAAGGCGGGCGGTACACCCGAATACTACATCCTTGCCGCCTTTCATCTTCCATTGGTTCTAAATTACCATACCAGCTCAGCACCCTTCCGTTCAAAATGTGCTTGAAATATAATGTAGAATTGGGATTTAACATTTACTGTTCATATCTTTGGGGAAATAAGGAAGGACCAAAAAAAAATAACTCCTGTTAGATATTATAAACCAAAACTGCTTGATAATTTACTTTATAATCACACAAGAGGAAGAACACTGCCTATGCAGAAGCTGACTGTAGATAAAGGTACCTACAGTAATATGTTCCCCTTAGAAGTCCACTTACATCAGATATAAATTAACCACGAGTAGCTTACACAACAATGACATGTAGCTGCATCGCTTTCCAACTCGATTCTAAAGGATCTCTCCCAGGCCACAACCATTATCACCATCTAAATATCTTGTGTAGTTCTCTACACTTACCTCAGCCATGAGACGAGTGGTCTTCCCCTAGGACTTCTGCACTCAGGGTTGTTACCCACCAAAACCACCAGGTTAATTAGTAGGGTTAACTACATGAAGACGAGTCATGTACCCATACAGCAGAAGTTGGCATTTACTGTACAAACAATACAACCAATTTAGGTCTCGAGTTAGTTTCAGAGAGAGCATGCTGGCTTATGTGGTCATACCAGAAGTAGACCATGATACTGCAGAGACATTTGGTACCAAAGGAGTTGTTTCTCTTCAAATCATTGTTGGGTGTCTTTTCTTCCCAATTCAGGAAGCTCCAGCATTTTGAAGATCAATAGCTTCATCCTAGTATACCTAGATATAAGTAGCAACATATACTTTTTTTTGTTAAAGAATACATGACCCCCAAGGAGATGATTTACATTGTGGCCTGATCTACCACTGGTATGGATGTCATTGTCAATATTATAAGTTAACCTATCCAAGACTTCTATGTTTTTTCCACCTGGATAAATCCTCATTAATCTGAAAATTTAACTCTTCCAATGTTTCAATAAATTAGGGTCTACTTTATTCTGGCTGTAAACTAATTTACAACATTTCTTACCTTAAAGGGTGATGAAGATGGTTCCTGGACAACTCAACCAATATATCCTAACCATTACACTGTAGGCTACTAACATAACGTCCTGATCAACAGCAATATAACATTATTGGTATAGTGGCACTGGTTGAGTTGTCAGGTCATTGATGAAGATTGCATGGTGCAGTGGCCTGGCTGGGGAACATTAAAAAGGGGAATAACCAACAAGCTTAAACGTTCAAAATCAATGAAGATATCATCCTTAAAAAGCAATGCCACCGTCTTTGTGAGTGGAAAATGTATGATGGTGGAAGCCTGTCAACTGGTCATTGAGTTACAATCGTACTTTCTTTACTTATTTTATTTTATTGCCCTGGGATGCCCTCATCGTGAGAATCCCACAGACTGAGCTGCCGCACTTGTCGGGATTATAAATTCAAGATCAGAGAGTATGAACAAATAGAGATGAAAGGCTTACAAAGAGAATATATAAGTCAGAAACAAGGGGAAATAGATTAAGAGGAAGACCTTGGAGGAGATGGAGAGATTGTGTGAAAAAAGCGTTGGAAGATAA
This sequence comes from Lithodes maja, assembly GCA_037953745.1. NCBI lineage: Eukaryota > Metazoa > Arthropoda > Malacostraca > Decapoda > Lithodidae > Lithodes > Lithodes maja. Next base: position 24,694 of record JBAKBP010006513.1, on the reverse strand, counting down.
GGATGAGTGAAGAACAGGCAAGAGAAGTGGTGATGAATAGGAATGAGTGGAGAATGCTTGTGAATAGATTAGTGATAACGCGGTCGCAGTGAATGGGGGTCGGGCGCCAGTTAGACTAGATAATAGTCCGTCAGGTGCCTGGCCCGGGGAAATGGTATGTGTATAATGGGCCCTGCCTGGAAGTAATGTGGGCGGGCATTGTGTGTCTGCCTGCTGTGACCGGAACCTCTCCGGAAGATCTGGGACCTGGGAAATTTTGCTGGAGACCTCTGATGATCATTGGTATCTGGATCTTCTCCTGGCCGACCTAGATGTGTGTGAATTTTGTATTTTTGATTTAAATTTGTTTTTTTCTGTTTGGGCTCCGTCTCAAATCACCCAACCTCAGTTATGGGGTATGTATGTATGTATATACAGTATTCAGGCACATACCCCATAGCTGGGGGTGGCCGACTCAAGATAGAGCCCAAACAGAAACAACAAATCGGAGGGAAAAAAAAAATCACACACGTCTAGGTCGCCCAGGAGTGACTCAGAGACCAAGGATCACTAGGGGCCTCCAGCAACCCCCAGGTATATGCCCGAGTTTATATACATAGGCCTACATCCATAGTACATCCTGGTGATGGGCTGGTCTATCAGAGTGAGAACTGAGCGATCTCTGCCATACCCATAGCTTACTCTGACTGTTCCTTTTACTTATATATTTTCTAGATCTCGAGTGACGGCGTCTCTTCCGTGGATTGACCTCCCAATCTACCAAGATTGGAAGCCAAAGCGTCACATTTTTCCCTTGCCCCTCAACTTTCTCTTCATAATTGCTGAGGGGCAACAGGGCCCTGGGTGGGGCTTTGGTTTCCCGGGCGTTTCCGCACCCTCCTCAGCTCCCCGCCATGGAGTGGCTTCGGTCACCCAGGCTTTATTGTGGTCGGCAGGGAGGGTTCTGTGGGGGCGCTCGGATATGGCCTTGGCCGTGCTCGGAGCCTTGGGGCTGTTCGGCCAGGCAGCTTGGGGAACAACAACAACAACAACATCCATAGTTCAACCATCCTCTCTACATACCAAAACCATCCAAGACAGCTTGTACGCACCTCACCGCTGATACTTTTGATACCTAACCATCTCATCATCTAATTATATATCCCATCTTGTAGTTTGGCCCCACAGAGAATTCATATTATAAATACAGTAGTTTTTTAGTTCTTTGATAGACAGAAGTATAAATTATACATGAAATGGTTCCATTACCAGTATAATCAATCCCTCGTTAACACGCATTCCATTAGCATGAAACACCTAATAAATTATGCTGGGGGTCATAATTTCAAATACTGTACATGTATAGAACAAATCCGATTGTTGTTGTTGAAGATGTATTTATTTTATACTAGCCCTCTGGGCCTAAGCCCTCATAGGAACAAATCCGGTGAGATATACCACAACACATTGTAATGCTGATGTAGGCTTCAACTCAACTCCATTTGCACTGGTCTTCTTGACGAATGCAGTCCACTGGTTTGAGGTCCCAATGAAGGTTATTGATAATATACAGTATTTGAAGGCCTTTAAATAGTTTTAGACAACCCTTTGATGGTTCAGTGAGTCGTACTGATTTAATCTAGAATTTGTATTGCTATATATAAATATGCTAGATGTAGTTACCTTGTCATACCTTGGAGAAGTCTAGAATTCGCTGTCTCAGATGCAGCATAACTAGAGAGGCTTTATCTTACATCAACAGAGAGAGGGTTAAATCTATCCGATATACTGCCAACCTCTCTGATTTTACTAATCTTCACTAAGGTACCGTAGCTTAGTTTTGAGCCTATCTCTTTGCAGGATTATGGGGACAGGGTAGTGCTACTTGTATTTGTTGAACAGAAATAACTTTCAAATTTGGTATGGCTTATTTATATTTATGGTTATGTGATAACCTCTTTCCAAGGCATAACAAATTCAAGTAATTTAAACATTGGTTATACTTCACACATATAGATTTACATATTTATTACATTTACCCATTACGGGACTAAATCAATTTCTAACACTGCAGGACAAGAATAATACCGTTTATTCAACCCAAACTTAGAAAATGTATTCCTTGTCATCATCAATGTACATTATGTTCATTGACAATATGAACAAAACCCATCACATAACGTTCACATATTGGAAGCCACTGTCAAATTAAAACTTTGCGCCAACAAATATTTCCACAGACATATCCTAAGTCATTTTCAGAGAAGTGCCTTGTCAGCATAAAAGTAGCTACCTTCTTTATCATATAGGGCAGACTAGCTAATTTGTACATGGTATTCCAATAATAGTAGGCCTATGGTAAATTGATCAAAATACTGTACTATCACCCCCAAAATAATCGAGGTGTACAGTTCTTATTATATTTATCATCAACATGCTCAATAGTTAAGATACAGTACCATACAGTGTGATGCTAAACATTTTAATATGAATAATCATATTTTGTGATAGGTTTATTATAGATTTCACATACTTAGATAGAGAAAATAAAGAAATTACTATAGATCAGGCAAGGGAAGTCGTAATAAACAGGAATGAATGGAGAATGCTTGTGAATAGATGAGTGAACATGTGGTCATTTGGGAGAGGGGGTCGGACGCCAGTTGGACTAGATAATAGTCGTTCAGGCACCTGGCCCCGGGAGCCGGTATATATGAAGGGTGCGCCTGGAAGTGTGGTGGGCGGGCTTGTGGTTTCGGCTTCGCTGCATGTCTGCCTGATGAAACCGGAACCTCTCCGGGAGTTCTGGGGCCGGGTGAGTGCTGGAGGGACCTTGGTGACCCTGGTCTCTGTGTCTTCTCCTAGGTGACCTAGATGAGTGTGAATTTGTATTTTGTTTTTATGTGTTCATTGTTTTCTGTTGTGTTGTCCCTATTCGGGAACTGTCTTGAGTCGACCACCCCCAATAAAGAAAAAAAAAGGAAAAGTGGAGAATACATACATGCATTACATTACATTACATACCCGGTACAAATTTAAAGACCGTTTTGTCACAGAGAATGTGGTTACAGTCTCACATCCTAAATGGTGGCTTTCCAGGCAGCCCTGTCAAGGGCTGCCTCTGTTGTTAAGATCTTCATTTTGAGATCGGACCGGAGTACCCGAGCCCACGTCATTCTAAGTCCAACCCTACGCGGAGCTCCCCCTACGTTCACAGTCCGGCATTTCTTCACCCAGTTCTGATCATCCATTCTCTCCACATGTCCAAACCAACCAAGTCGGCTCGTGTGCATCACTGACACTACCAATGCCCAGACGCCTTCTCAATTCCTCGCTCGATAACCTGTCCCTGAGATTATCCCCACACATCCATCTCGCCATTCTCTTCTCATTCCGTTCCATTCTATTGATATCCTCCGCTTTAACCGGCCACGTCTTCGAGGCATAGGTCATCGCGCTCCTAACACACAAGGTATACACCTTCCCTTTAACCCACGAAATCCGGGGGGCCTCATATGATCCCGATCGCTGTGTCCGGGGCCATTTGGGTACAGGCAAACTTCATAATTCAGTAGCTACTGATTGAGACCACCTAGAGCAGTCAACTTTTTTGCAAATTGTAGAACTTTTTGTTGTCTGTAGAATGCTCTTGAGATGACATCGCTACGATGCGTGGTTGCCGTGTTATGATGATTTTAGCAGCAATTTTTAGCCGCGTATTTTGCCTCATATGAGGCCTCCCGGATTCCTGCCGTTTTTTTTTTTTTTTTTGCCTCATATGAGGCCTCCCGGATTCTGTGGGTTAAGGTGGGGTGGGAGCCCTCTCATGGTCAGGAGTGGCAACAACTCTCTAGACTTTCCCCAGCCACTTCTGACTCTAGCAATGGAGCCAGCTTCAGCGCCACCTCCGGCGGAAACCGTATCGCCCAGTTAGCAGAACCTATTCACACACTCCAGCGTCACACTGTTGAAATCAACACTGACAGGCGGATCATTTAATACAAGATCTCCCTTGCACACCGCACATTCAAAGTCTATGATTCTTGTCAAAGGTCCTCTAGCTCCACTACATCTCTTGTGTACCCAGTCACTACAGATGCAACATTGAATTGAGTTACTTCCCACATACTGCGCATGGACAGTCGGCGCTTCCTTCCATAGTTCCACTCCACCAACCATGACCTTTGTTTTATCTATGTTAACACTTACGGTGTGAACATATTTCCGCCTATTTCTGCCATATTAGGGCTCATTCAGGCACTCCTGATTGATTAGGCAAGTGTTTTAATTAAATCAAATGTATTCAGCCGAAAACTAGAAGAAAATAGCTTCAAAATTACACCAAAACGAGCTTCGTAGCTCGTGGGGTTCACCCGCAGCGCCACCATAGACATTCGCTAAAATGAGCAATTCTCGCTACATTTGCCTTTGGCAGCACTGTATATCTCGCGAGACTTTGACTCACAGCACTCAGTGCCTCAGCTGGCTGGCTGAGAGAAGGACGTGTGGCCTGTCGCACTCCCGCTCCCTTGCACTCGAATTTACAGGCTTTTAGAGGCTTAAAAGTCTGAAAATTGCCATGGCGTTCGGGAACGTCTCCCGTAGCCAATGGGTTACCTCTAAAGACCCTTATTTGTCATACCCTCCCTCCATCTTTTGAACTTTGCCTCTGCTTCCTGCGCACTATCTGCGATAAGAACTAGATTATCTGGTTATAATATATATATATATATATATATATATATATATATATATATATATATATATACTGTATGTTGTGTTGTCCCTGTTTGGGCACTGTCTCGAGTCGGCTACCCCCAGATGTGGGGTATGTGCCTAAGAATATACATACATACTAATTGGAGCACCATGTATGAATTAGCTAGTGTAACTTAATTGAATTGTGCTAAGTAAGCTGAAGCACCAGAAGTAATCAAACACAGGGTAATCATAATAAGGAATTTAATGGCTAGCTTCTGTACAGTGAACCCTCAAACTACGCGTGGGATGCGTACTGTGCTGTCGGCGCGTACGTTCGTTTGCGCGTACATGGGAGTTAAATATAAATGGGGAAAATAGGTATTGGTCTGGGTCCGACCGAAAGTTGTACTATTTCTACCTTTCATCACCTAAAATCCACAAATATATAACATAGTACAGTACTGTACAAATATGTTTTCATAACCTAATCTACCACACAAAATACATTTAATGTATACAAATAAGACACAAACGTAAATGAACTCACACTGGTAGTGGTTGAGCAATGCCGGATCTGCGCCATCGATCGATAGCACTGCGCCCGAAACGGATCGACCGAAATAATAGGCCTAGCCGCCTAGGCTTACTGGTAAAGTTTTGAGTCGAAAAGTAATACACCCTGTATAGCCTATAGTTTCATATAGCCTACATAGTGTCAAGTGAGATAGTTCAATAGCTCATATACATATTAAAGAATTGGCTTCACATCATTTAGCCAGGGGAGAGCAGTGGGTTTTGAAGCGACTTTCGAAATCTCGCCTCCAACTACCGAACAGAAACAGATTTTCCATTTCCGATTTTGTTAGCTCAATAAATGATACATGCAATGTAAAACGAAGAACAGTCTTTTAATAGATTCATAATATCCTGTTGTGCTTTATAGATACATAATAGTTTGGTACGGGAGATGCGTCTCTCTCTCCACAGTCAACAGTGACGACGTTGGAGGGTTATTTTTTTTGCTCAGCGCCGCGTACATTTAATATGAGCGTACTTACGTATTTGTTTCCTCAATTGTGGTTAGAGCGTAGTTTTATTTCGCGTAGATAAATTGCGCGTAATTTGAGGGTTCACTGTACTGTATCCAAAGTTCTTGCATTATTATATATAGTAGAGTACTTGCAGGAATACTAAACATTAAAAATTTCCAAATCCTTGTCTTATACAGTTTTTCATTTAACGTCCATAAAACTAAATAGTTATACAACAAAAAATAAAGTCTTTAGATGGCTAATTATCAAATGCTATGTGTACAATTGGCTTCAGTCCTGTAATTCTGAACTTATACCTATCCTGGGATTTGGAAAAAAAATTGTTTGGGCTGTGACTCTTGGATGGATAAAACTGCACTTTGAAGCAATGTTCAATGGATAAATAACAAGGTGCTAGGAATTCCTGATGGTGGGACAATATCCATGATTAAATCTAAAAATATACTAACATGTAGTAGAGGTATTGCAGCAAAGAGACTGTCTGGACAAAGTAACCTGGAGGAGTTTTAACCCCTTGAAGCTCTGACGCGTTTTAGTGTTTTATTTTGGCTATCATTAAACAATTTTATGCAGCTTAGGAAGGATCTGTGGGGATTAAAAGGGTAAATACTATCTCAATCAACCCTTTGACTTTCATATGTTACTAATCTGAATAAAATTGTATAATAGTAGCCAAAACACAGAACAGAAATGCGTATTGGAGCTTGAAAGGGTTAAGTTTCACAATGTATGCCTTGATTTTGATGAGCTAATGGAGGCCCCATATAGTATTCAGGGATGATAGGCGTATTTATTTGCTCATCTCTTTGTGTCTTTATAATTTAAGTTTATTCCCTAGAAAAGTTAATAAAAAAAAAAACTAAATCAAAGAAGTGCTAAAGACTAAACCTGTCAGACTTTGAGGTAGTTTGCAGGTATCTATAATTAAATGCAATACTTAACCCCTTCAGCACTGACTTTATTTTTATCTTTGAATCTTTATATAATTAGATTGAATGAAGTTAGTCTTATTTTATTCAGGTTTTGAGATCGGATTTACCCCTTCTGAGTCTTATAGCTAGATTATAAGCTTCAACAAATCTTATAATGGTAACCAGAATGATTAATACTACGCCATTTTAAGGAATACAGTGTATGAACTAAGTTAATTGGTCACATTAATATTTATCCAACGATTTCCTGCATGGAAGGAAAATTAAATTAAAGTTTTTATAGTTAATTCAAATGATCATTTAGGACGTGAGACTGTAACCACATTATCAGGACAAAATGGTCTTTAAACTTTTATGTCTTTGTGGTGCAATGCATAAGTGTGTTGATTTTCAGTGTGAGCGTCCTGGGTTCGAATCCCCGGACTGCCACATGTGTTTGTTGATTTCATTAATCGAGTTTAGTAGAAAAGTTGGTTAGTGGAGAGAACATAATAATCTATATATATTTAGTTTGATTGTAACCCCCTATTATATCAACCACGCAATTTTTATTTCCATGTACATCACCACTCGTCCGCTGTACTGTACCTAATGTAGTAAAATTCTTGCAGGGACAATTGCACACTCTAGGACATTAATCGTGGTCTTTTAAGTTTTTTAAATCATCCCAAATTAAATCTACCCCACAAATCTTTATAATAGGACGCAATCTTTCATTCTATTCTGGCAATTAATAACGTCTAATGCAGTTTAACCCTTCCTACCCGGTCTGCCTTAGGTAAGGACAGCACGAAAGAAGGGCCGCTACCCGGTATGCCTTATCTAAGGCATGAGCTTAATAGCCTAATTAAGCTTGGTCTGAACGCTGTGCGTACGACGTATGTCAACAAACCCAAGCGTTCGTCACCGCACCTCCGAAAACAAGAAGGAGAAGACTCCTCAATGTTATTGTTCTGACGTCATGACGAAATTAGTGTCTGAAAAGCCCCATATTGGCAACATCTCTGCAATATTGGCTCCACTGAAATCGTCATCACAACTGAACCAGTTGACTTACAGAGCTCTACTCAATGCCAAAATACAGATTGAAAACCGCACTACGATTATAGATGAGTGGGAAAGTTCTAGCAGTGAAAATAAACATAAATACGGTAGCCTAGGCCTAGACGTTTTTCGGCCATATCGCCCGGGTAGGGGCGACCGTCATTGGGTAAGACAGCCCGGGTAGGAAGGGTTAAGAAGGATATCTAGGAATTTAATGAGATCAAACCAACTATTATATATCCAATAGCCACAGATCCTTCCTGAGCTGAATAAAAGTCTAACGATGGCCATAATTTAGTGTATACCACCCCCTCTTCGTAGAGCACATAGCATTCGTAGAGCACATAGCTGCGCTCGTGTTGCCATGCAACAACTGAGCATGATGAATACAGTGCACAATATTCCTAACTAGCATAAACTACCATAATCACTTAAAATGATACGCTTTAGCTTGACTAACATTCGCTAACGTAACTGGTTCCGCACTTCACTGATAGTTGCATTATACAATTTTACACCTAATAAAAACAGCGTTCCAATTGCCTCCTCCCTCCCAGTCACATTTAACATTCTAGATTTGCTTTCAATGCTAATACTTTCTAAGTACCTTGTAGTATATTGCTGATATATTTAGAAGTTATAACAGCAGAAATCAGAAGACCCCCATTTTAAAGGGGTTCGGATTTGCTGTACGAGTGTATTATGTTCTGTGGATTTTTTTTTCTAATTACGTTCAGCCTTGGCCTTACGGTCTTATATTTCAGTTTAGTTTATAGCTTACTTGTTTGTTCTTTTATATTTTCTGCGAGCATTATTACATTTCTTAAATATTATGTGAGCATTAGTGAATTTTTCTGAAAAGAAGTGGCACTTTTGACAAACAATTAACCTAACTATTATTTTTATTATTACTTCCACAACTCAGTTCATTCACTGGCCTTTGTATCCCCAGGCATGGTCGACATATCCACCCGTGAATAACCAAAGCCTGTGAGAAAGAAGTAATAGCATATGTACGGTACTTTATATACTGTATTTTCAAATCTCACAATTATCTACCACACTCTCTCGACATTAGATTACGGTGAAAATGGGAACATATATTTGAGATTCTTCAGCTGACTCTAGATCAGGATAATATATCTCCCTCAAAGAATGTAGATCTTATTTGTTTGGGAAAACACGCACTCTTGAAGCTGCTCACAGGTATTACTCGCTGCTTGGAAAGATTTACATGGATACTTTTATAAACATAATCACTGCTGTTCAATGTGCATAGGAGGGGTCCATAACCACTTTAGTCCAAGACATGTGGCTATGGAAAATGCTCTCCATGGGCAAAATAAGCAAAAAGCTAATGATATGCTAAAGTTTTCCAAAGCAAATTAAGGGAAGCTATTATGTTTACCCCTCATCAGCAAATTGGCCAATCATGGCATTTAGTATCTTATCACATGTAAGCATCCATGGCTTTAAATTTGTCCTCCAAAAGTAACACCAACAGCACCAAAGTCACCACTTTCACAAGCAACAACAATCAGATTATGTAGATTAGGGTCTATGTCTATTGTCTATTTTAACTACAATCATACAAGAAATCTAGACCAATAACTTCTTACAACTAAAAAAGGGCTAGAGTAATCCAGCTAATATTTCTACCATTTTGAAGAGTCACCAAGGATGACCTAGATGTGCGTGAATTTGTATTTGTGTTTGTATGTTCATTGTTTTCTGTTGTCCCTATTCTTGCTCTGTCTTGAGTCCCCCCCCCCCCCCATTTTTTTTTTAAATAGGAAAAGTGGGGATTGGGCCTGAGCATATAGATAAGATAGATAGATAGACCAAGGAAAGTAGTCTATAGACTTTTACAGCTCACTTGCTCGAGCCATTTTTTCAGTTGCAAGAGGTTGTTAATCATGATTGCAGATCTAATTACAGTGAATAGACTACAGAAATAATAAAATTATAGTTACGGTGATTTTCATGGTAAATATTAGGACAGGTGGTGACTTTACTGTTGTTGGCACATGAATCCTAGCCATGACCTTTAATTTCACTTCAATGAGTAGAATGTAAGCAAACAACCCCAATCCTTAATTCTTTCTCCAAGAATTTATCCTCAAAGAGATGAATGCCCCTTCAAAAATCTATGATTTTATTTTTCCTTCAATAATACCTGTATATCACTAATCCATGGACTTTAATTTTCTTCCAGGAGTAGACCCCCCCCCCCCCCCCAAATTCACGACCCTTAATTTTTCTTCCAAGAGTAGAACATCTCCATGGGCTTGTTGACCCGCCAGTACTTCTCGTTGATTTGTTCGAGGGTGTGTGATCCATCCACAGTGATGTAGTGGTCAGGGGTCGGGGCGATGTAGATGCAGAAGTTGTTGAGGGAGGAGGGCAGCTCTGTCTCCAGCTCGCCCGTCCGGTTAGCCAGGGTCAGTCGCATTGCCAGGTACTTAGACAGGTGGTCGACTGGGGAGAGAAGTCAGAACATTATATACTGTACTACTCTGCTACTTCTATGGGGTGTGTGCCTGAGAATATACATACATACATACTACTACTAATAAAGTATACTGAGTATAGTACATACATCTGCTTTTATGACAATGATCAATAAGAAGTACAGTTTCATTCTAACAAGTAGTTTGGAAAGAAACAAATACATTTTACAGGACAGTACCCGGTACCGGGTATGTCTTTACTGTCGTTGCCATAAATTAAGGAACACCCCGTTCTTAACATTAATCATCCATTACAAACCCCAATGTACTTGAATAAACTAATGAAAGCATATGGTCCTCCCGGGATTCGAACTCGGGACACCACACCCAGAACATAAGCATGTAAACCATTACACCTGTTACGACCGGCACAACGAAATAAACAAAGGCACTCAATATTGGACTACAAGATAGGCTAGCTCGGCAACAACGGTACGCTAATTCCAAACCCTCGAACTATTAAGCCGGTGAACAAAACACTTAAACCCTCCAGAGTTAATATACTGGATAACGGGGTATCAATTAACTGGGTTAAGTGTACTTCTACAAAGGCTTTCCGGTGACGGCAAAGCCTACTCACAACAAGAGTAATTACGTTAATAAAAAGCTCTCAAGTAATAACAATGCTTAAATAAACTATGACAAGATTTAATCAAAGGTTATATGCTTACGTTATCTTTAGTGTGAGTCTGAACTCAACACTAAACTCTTCAATGCTCTATGAAAACACTTGAAGTCTAGTCCTACAGCAAACAGATATGGAATCTTCTGAAAGCATCTGATGCTCTAAGATGCTCGTCGAATATAGAACAGAAGTAATGCAGGGGCAGGACACCAAAGCGTGTATCTTAAATACACCTAAAAGTAGGATACATATATATGGAAACAAGGGAGTGCAACAACTCTGTGACAGCAGTAACAACAGCAACTCAAAACAGTACTTCCTTAGCCAAAGTAACAGCCATACTGGGTTGTGCACTATGCATCAACCTAGGCTAAAACAATACGTGAATAATTGCTAAAACATACGCAGTTAAAGTTAATAAACAAAATGCTGTCTTTATTACTAATAAAGTCTAGCAGCAGCATAAAGGTACAGGGAGCCTAGGCAGAGCTCAAGCATACTCGCAGCCTACTGTCTCCCCTGAACAGATTTCCCTTATCTTACGTTAAGTGACTAGGAGGCTCTCTTGGTAAGTCCAGATCTCAAGTATCTAGTCTTACCCTGGCGCTCCTCAAAGGTCAACAAAATGAGTTAGCAAGTATCCAAGCAAGAGTAGGCAAAAGCCCTTCGCTTGTATACTGCTAAGCTCGCAAAGGAAAATATGCACAAGGGTGTACTACACGCTACCTAGCTCCGTCGAAGTCGTACAGGCTCTGACTTGCCATATACATAACACAGACAACGATCAAAGGTACCCTCCACTGTCTAGCATTAAATAGTAATAAAGAACAACCAAATAATTAGAAGCACCCAACAATATGAATCCATGTGACTATGATTCTAATAACCTCTAAAGCTAGTGCAAAACATATATGTGAGAACAGGCGCTGGTAATACGACTGGCCGACTATGGAAGTCGTATGCGAGAACCAGAAGGGATGGGTAATTGAATAAAGATAGGAAGTATTGGAAAGAAGGAGTTCAGCGAGAGGCAAAGCAGTAAAGGGGGTTAGATGTGAGACAGAATGCGAGGGACGTCTAGGACCAAGCGCACAATGCCATGCTCTGAGGAGAGAGAAGGGTAGGAGCCCCACCACTGGGCAAAGGAGGGCGGCGACCAACCACAGGCCACTACGTCACAGGAAAAGCAGACGTCATAGACCACGCTAGGCACGCCGACCAATAGTGAGCGGGTGGGCCCACCGAGCGAGGAATGCACACGTACATACGCACACACACAACACACACAACAGCTGACTCGAGAGGAAGCGGTCCACAGGCTCCAGCTGATTTCTACTTACATGGTTGCAGGCGGGAGTGAGCTATAGTCTATCTCTTATTCATGTGTAAAGGGGACTCCAGGTATTAGGATGATGATAGAAAAACAAGTAAACTTCGGCTGGCAAGTGGGTTATTAGTGGCTAATACTAGAGGGTGTGAGTGAACAATCCGAAGAGACCGCACAATATTGTTGTTTTCGGCGCGGGAAGTTCTCGGCTCAGTATGGTGGGTAATATTATATGGCCTATTTAAGTATTACCCAGCACAAGAGGCAAGATATTTGGTTCCAACTTCAAGAGGAATTAGGTGGGGAAGATGGTGAATGAAGGTGACGAGGGGTCTGAGGGGGGGAGGGGTGATAAAGGCGGGAGTGACGAATCGGAGGGAGAGCCGGATTTTCCCGGTTTCATGACAACATGGACCGCAGAGGACACTGGAAAATTTTGCTTCATGCTGTTGAACAAAATCAAGAAATTGGAGGACCGAGTGACTGGCTTGGAGATAGTTAAGAAGGAAATTGTTACAGAGAATGGTGAGTTGAAGAACAGGTTGGAGTTAGTGGAGAGAGAAAAGGCAGTGATAATGACTAGGCTAGACACCAGTATCTCTGAAGGTAAAAATGCTTGGGGCATGACTAGAGACCAAGTGGTAAAAGATTTAGACAGTGTAAGGAAGGCTCACAGTGACGAATTCAGGGAGATATTGGATGAACAGAAACAGCAAGATGTTAGGATAAAGGACCAGGTAAAAAGTATGGTTAAGCAAGGCATCCACGAAAACTCTCAGGCCATCCAGGAAGAAAGTCGTAGGGCTAACTGCCTCATAATATCAGGGGTGGAAGAAAAGGAGGAACTAGACTGGACAAAACGAAAAGAGCAGGATGAAGGTCGCATCAACAATATTCTGGAATCTATTAAAGATGAGGAGGACACCTGGAAGGAGGAAATATCAGACATGTTTAGGCTGGGAAAATATACAAAGGAATACAATAGACTGGTAAAAATTGAATTTAAGTCAAGAAGGACTTGTGATGAAATCATGGCAGTAGCGGCTAGGCTAAAAGGGTTAGAGGGTAAGGACAAAATCTACATCAGGCGAGACTTACCAGAAGAAGAGAGAAAGAAGGAGGCTGAACTAAGGAAAACTGCCAAGGAGGAAAATAGCAAGAGGACAGAACAAGAAAAGAATAAGTTTTTTTACGGAGTAAGAAAGGGGAAGATTATGAAACTTTCGGTAAAAAGAAACTGAAAATAAAAGAGGGTAGGGAACAGTCCGCCGCAGATAAGGCGCTTGGAGCAGGTAATGGGGGACTAGAAAGTATAAGGATTCTATATAGCAATGTCGATGGGCTAATCTCTAAGAAACTAGAACTAACAGACTTACTCAATACTAAGAAACCAGAAATAGTATGTCTCACTGAGACAAAACTAAGAGAAGACCTTGATATAAATTTGCTAGGATGGTCTGAATATAGGATTTGGAGGAGGGACAGAAAATTTCGACATGGAGGTGGAGTGTGCATCCTTACTAGGAAAGATTTGATTGTGTCTGAGATAAAACTAGAAACTTCAACAGCAGAAGTTTTAGCAATAGAGATTGGTGGAAACAAAAAAATAGTGGTGATAGTAGCGTATGTACCTCCCAAGACGAAGACATGGGGTAAGGAGGAGCATAGCCTAATGCGTAAGGAAACAATTAGTGTGCTAGGAAATATCTTGGCTTCAAAGGATGAAATAGTCATGTGTGGGGACTTTAACTGCAAGGAAGTGAATTGGGAAGATCTTGAAGCCGGAGCAGGGGAGGAAAGTTGGGGCTATGAATTTTTAAGTATGGCCATGGAAAATTCTATATACCAACATGTAAAAGAGTCAACAAGAGTAAGGGGAAGTGATCAACCAGCTAGATTGGACCTTCTATTCACAAGAAGGGAGGAGGAGGTTCAAAGTATTCAGTACCTATGCCCACTAGGAAAAAGCGACCATGCAGTTCTAGACATAGACTTACTATTGAAGTATAATCTACCCAAGGGAAGGGAAAAGCACAAGGAAAATCACTGGATGTATTCCAGAACCGATTTCGAAGGACTACAGGATTTTTTCAAGTCACAAAATTGGGATCAGGTGTTATCTGAAAGTGAGGTAGACAAAAAACTCCAGGCATTCATGGAGATCTATGATACTGGTATAAAAACTTTTGTCCCTAAGTACGTTAATAAAAGGAAAAAAAGTAATCGCAAAGTATGGTTTAACCGCGAATGTAGGCAAGCACAGGAAGCAAAAAACAAAGCCTGGAAAAAGATGAGAAACTGGGATTCGGAAGATAACAGGCAAAAGTATAAAGAGGAGAGAAACAAATACACAGAAATGAGGAGGAGGTCAGAGGCAAACCATGAGAAAGGGATAGTGGAGAACTATGAAAAGAATCCAAAAATGTTTTTCAAGTTTGTAAACGGCAAAAGGAAGATAAAAGCCACGATCGTAAAGATTAAAAGTGGAAACAGAATCATAGAAGAGGATACAGAGATTGCGGAAGAACTAAATAGAAATTTTGCATCAGTATTTACAAAAGAAGGAGAATTCATTGCACCAGAATCCAATGAGATAGGTACAGAGGAAATGCCGGAAGTCACATTTAACAGACCAGAGCTCATAGACAAAATGAGTAAGGTGGACCCAAACAAAGCCGCTGGACCGGACGGAGTATCAGGCTGGATTATTAAAGAAAATGCTAAGGAACTGAGTATACCGTTATATGACATAATGACCAAATCATTGGACACAGGGATAGTACCTACAGAATGGAAAAGAGCAAACATTATTCCTATATTTAAGGGAGGAAGCAGAGATAAACCACTGAACTATAGACCTGTATCACTATTGAGCATCCTCATGAAGATTCTGGAAGGATTAATAAGGGACAAATGGGTTAACTACCTGGAATCCAAAAGATTAATTACTGACCGACAATTTGGATTCAGAGGAGGCAGATCATGTGTAAGCAACTTGTTGAGTTTTTACTCTAGAGTAATAGACACAGTGGACAAGAGGGAAGGATGGGTAGACTGTGCCTACCTAGACTTTAAAAAGGCATTTGACAAAGTTCCACACAAGAGATTGCTGTGGAAATTAAAACATGAGGGAAAAGTAGGAGACAAACTGCTGAAATGGATGGAGAGCTACCTTAGCGGAAGACAGATGAGAACAACAGTAAGGGGGAAATCGTCAAACTGGACTCAAATTACGAGTGGGGTACCACAAGGATCTGTCCTAGCCCCAATCATGTTTCTAATATTTGTAAATGACTTACCTGAGGGACTAACAAGCTACATGAGCATGTTTGCGGACGATGCTAAACTGCTTAAAACGATCAGAACCCAGGAGGATTGCCTTGAGTTCCAAGCAGATTTGCAAAAGATCCATGAATGGAGCATCAAATGGAATATGGAGTTCAATGCAGGGAAATGTATGACTCTAGAAATGGGTAAAAGCAAGTACAGACCTAGAAAAGATTATAAACTAATTAACGAAGTGATTCCCAAAGCAGAAAAAGAAAAAGACTTGGGGATAGAATTTAAGGATAACATGTCTCCAGAAAGCCACGTAAATAAGATAGTGAGAGAATCACTAGCACTATTGGCAAATATCAGGATGTCTTTCAATTATCTTAATGAAAACACCATGAAACAAATAATAACGGCAATAATAAGACCCAGGATGGAATATGCATCTGTGGTGTGGTCCCCTCACATGAAGAAACATATCCACAAAATTGAGAGGGTACAGAGAGCAGCTACGAGGATGATCCCAGGTTTGGAAAATTTGGAGTACCAAGAGAGGCTCGAGAGATTGAATCTACCTACACTGGAACAGAGAAGGAAACGAGGACAGCAAATTCAGATATACAAATGTGTTAGAGGTATTGACAAAATCGACCAAGAAAACTTCATAGAGAGGGATGGAGGTGAGAGAACAAGAGGTCACAGCTACAAACTAAAAGTGCTTAATAGTAAATCTGATCTGAAAAGTAAAAGATTTCCTGCCAACTCGATTAGTGGGTGGAACAAATTGCCAGCCGAAGTAGTGTCTGCACCATCAGTGCATAGTTTCAAAGCACGGTATGACAAACATATCTTAGGAGGCGGGAATTAACGAGCATGCTCACTCCCGCAAATACAACTAGTGTAAGTACACACTGACTCCTCGCTCTCAAACTCTCTCTCTCACGCGCTGCATGTTATAATCACTACTATGGATATAAAATACTTCTAAGTGTCACAGACAAGAATAAAGGCAAACACTGATCTGTCTGTGACAACACGAATACTAAGAAAGAAAGAATATCGTTCTACGATTATTATAGCCCATTTCACTTCCGCAGCGAGTACTAGCGAGTCACGAGTACATTCTGGCAAGCTGGCCAGCGTAACACCCCGCCCAAGATGTGGGACATTTTAACCTCAGGTAAACGCCACATCTGACCAGACAGAATGCCCACAAACCCCGCATCACCCAGCTACTCCCCAAGTTGTGAAAAACAAGGCACAATCACAAACGTAAAAACACTTCATTATATAAAAAAAATCTGCAAAACACTTCCCAAAAATAATAGTATCACTTAACCATATTACGCTCAACGAGCAAGCTTCACCAAGCCTAGCCTACTAAGAACAAAAACTCAGAATGTCTTAGACTCTTGCTGTAACATACTACACTTATATACTATCAAAAGAAAGAGTTTTTATATGAGGTTTTTGTATTATTTTAATAGTGTTTTTGGCGGCTTTGCACTACAGGGGCAAGCCTAATTTTTCTCCAAACTCAAACCAACACTGACTGAACGGCGAGGGTTCTCCTTAAAACATACCCTCCCGTGACAAACAATCAGCCAGAACATTATCAGTGCCCTTAACATGCCACACATCCAACTTGTGTTCCGGCAGCAAAACAACACCTGACACTAATAAACTGCCCAGTCCATCACAAAACTGGCACTTCTCTTCGCTCTCACCGGCAACGGGACCTGCCAATAACCTTTCACTATTTCCACCTTAGTGATAAACGAGGCAGCCCCGATGCGGCCTATGGGGTCGTCAACTCTGGGTAATGTATAGGCGTCTGTCAGGGATGATGCACCAACACTCTTGCAATCAACACAAACACGGATCTTGCCACTCAACTCAGGTTGCAAAATCACTGGCAACGACCACTCACGATATCCCTTATCCCTCAGACCCTTTTCCAACATGTAGTCCAGCTCTGCTTTCACGACAGGCTGTCGAGCAGGATTTATACGGTAGGGAGCCAATTTGAGCTTTGCACTGTCTCCAGCCTCTATGTCGGGTGACCCCCCGGACATCAGGCCTGGAGAATCCACAACCATGCGGACGAACTGCCACAGCCTAGTAAACAACTTCTCTTGGCGCTTAGGAACAAGAGGTTGCAACTTATCTCGAAGAACAACATGCTCATTGCCCTCCCACAACCCAGCCGGGACTGCAGTTTCTATACTATAGTCTCCCTCCTTCTCCACCTCTGTCCCTAAAACAGCCAGGTCATGAGAGGGACAATCTGTACCACCTGTGCAGTTACTCCCATAGTTCATAAGTGCTAAGGCTTCCCCGCCGATACCGTACATGCGCACCCCCGCATTCCTTGCGACTACACCTGCCTGCGCAGCATCACCGCCTTCAGCGCCACGGCCAGATACTGTCGGTCTATGGTAGGGCTGTTGCATTTTACTAGAGCAGGATTGGGAGGCTATGCGACGGTCAGGCGTATCTATTCCATAGTTAACCTCACCAATCTGCTTAATGTCCTGATACTGACCACCACCCTTAGCAGCCATGGGTCGACCCTGAACTGACAACCATGCCAAAGCCTTGTCGCCCACCTTGAACAACTTAGACAACGAGGCCAACATTTTACTCACACCCAAGTGACCTGCCAGCGGAACATCGTGCACCGCATGAGTTGTGAGGCCTGGGTGCTCGGCAAAAACAGTGGGGTATAAACAGAACAGGTGCTGGATCGCTGCATGCTGTTGCTCAGGCAGGTGCTCAAGCGCTTCCACAGCCACCTGACTCGTGTTCCCCGCCCACTGATCCGCCGAGACAAGACAATCCCAACTTTCCTCCACCTGTGCCTCACTGCCCCCCTCTCCTTCTCCACCTTGGCCGCTGCAGACCAACACAGGGACAGTAGGCTGTTCAGGTGGGTGCCTCACAAACTCCTTCAACAGGTTCACATGACATGCTTCCCCGTCCTCATCTAGTTCAATAACCCCGTTCCCACAACTCTCAAGACTAGGATCTTCTAGTTGCATCCGTCGTATATCAGAGGGTGCCAACCTGTCCAAGGGCTCCTGGAGCAACTTGTGGCCACCCCCGATACTGGGTTGCTCAAGCCTAGTCTGTTTCACCTGGGAACATTTCTGTCGCGGAGTGCTATCACGCCCTACCATGTCCCTAGGGGGGACAGGTTCTGGGGCCACTCCGGACCTCAAAAGTGGTGCAAATACCGTGTCACCAAGGAGTGTCGCTGGGTCCAAACTCTTAACCCGACCACCAGCCTCGACTTTCTCCTTCCGACCCTTCCTCCGCTGGTCTGAAACCTGGGTACTAGGCTGTGACACCTGAGCGGACTGAGATCTGGTGACAGTACACGCCATCTGCTGCGTCTGGCACCTCTCGAGCCACTCTTGCCCCTCCCTACTCGTGTCGGCCGCCCTCTCGGCAACGACTAAGGGTGGAACCTCGGAAGTAGGCACCGCAAAGTCGTTACCGAGAAGGAGGTCGACCCCCTCAACTGGCAATTTCTCTACAATCCCCACATCCAACTCCCGTGTCACACCATCCACCACAAGCTCCACTCTCACCAGCGGGTAAGACCGCACAGCATTGATGCCTTGAACCACTACAACCCGAGCTGCGTTAATAGGCTTACCAGTGAAGTTCTTAAGTAACGTCTGGGAGGCACCCGTATCACGCAACAACTCAAGCCTATGTTCCACACCAGCCCACCTCACAGTGCCATGTCCCCTATGACCACAAAAAGCATCTCGGACGGGTATCGAGCCCTCCTCATGCTTCTTCACCGACTGTGACTTCGCAACCGACGATTTACCCCGGGCAAACGCGGAAGATCTCAAAGACACCCCGATGTTGCTCACTAGAGACACCACCGCTGTAGACTGTGTGCTCGGACAAGAGCGCGCAATATGCCCCTTATTATGGCACTTAAAATACTCCACCTCACTTATTGACTTCCCCTGGGGTGGGGAAGGGCCCTGGCCTTTCTTTAACGAGAAGGATTTCGACTTGGGTTCAAAATTGGCAACAGTGCTCTTAGTAGGATAATTTGTTGTATCATTAGTTCTGGGGGTTAGGGAATAGAATATGCCCCACGTGCCTTCTGCGTGTCGTAAGAGGCGACTAAAGAGGTTGGGTCGGTGGGCTTGCGACCCCCACCCGGAAAAAATATCTAAGCAAAAAAAAAACGAACGAACAGCCTCGGATGCGGACGGAACCAACGTTGACGAACCACGACCGACTAAGGACATGCCTTCGGACATTCTGAGAATGGCTACGTGGAATGTTAGTGGCATGAATGATGGCACAAAAGAGAGAGAGGTTCTGGAAGTGTTAGTGAATGCCAGGCTGGATGTATGTGGAATGACAGAGACCAAATGGAAAGGTTCAGATGTGAGAGAATGGGAATGTGGAATGGGTGTGTGCTGGAGTGAGTGAGGGAACAGCGAGAGAAGGTGCATGTTTGTTTGTAAGTAGCAAATGGAAGGAATGTGTAAGAGAGTATGGGTCTGTGGGTTCAAGGATTGTGTGGGTGAGAATGAAAGTAGGAATACAAACGTGGGTGATTGTATGCGTGTATGCCCCGACAGAGGATATACTTGAAAGAAAGAAAGAGGAGTTCTGGATGAATGTGGAGGCGTGCCTGGAGAAGTTTGACAAGAACGAAAGAATATTTCTGATTGGGGATATGAATGGTAAGGTGGGTGATAGGAAAGTTGAGGGAGTGGTGGGAGGGTGGGGGGTACCATCAGAGGTGAATGGGAATGGTAGTGCACTTGTGGACGTATGTGTGGGGAGGAGGCTGTGGATAGCCAACACCTTCTTCCGACACAGAATGATCCACAGGTACACGTGGAAACGGATGTTGACGATGAAGGATAAGACAGTGGTGGAACGAAAGTCATTGATTGATTATGTATGTGTGGATGAACGAATGAAGAAATCTGTGATGGATGCTAGGGTGTATAGGGGTATTGGAGGGGGTCTGTCTGATCATTATGTAGTGGTAGCTAAGGTTAGAATACAAAAGAAGTGGGTGAGGAGAGCGGGAGGGAGGCGAGAGGAGGGTGGAATGGTGAGGAGGGTGGAGAGGTTGCAGGAGGAGGAAGTCAGGGAGGAGTACAGGAGAGCAGTGGAAAGACGACTAGGTGGGTTCGACCTGGAAGTTATGGAGGAAGTGGAGGAGATGAGCAAGGTGTTTAAGGATGAGATCTGTGCAGCATGTGAGGAGGTGTGTGGAGTGAGGAGAAGAGGGAGGGGAGTGAAAGGTACAGCATGGTGGACAGAAGAGGTAAGAATAGCTGTGGAAGAAAAGAAGAAAGCATATAGAGAGTGGTTGGGTAGTAGAGGGAATGAAGATTCCGAGAGACAGAAACGAGCGAGGTACGTGGAGAGTAAGAGGGTGGTGAAGAGAGTAGTGAAGGAAAGTAAGAGAAGAGTAGATGAGGAATTTGGAAGGAATCTGAGTGTAAAATGGAGGGAGAGTAAGAAACTGTTCTGGAAAGAAGTCAAGAAAGTTAGGGAAGGTAGCAAGGGAAACAGTAAGGGTGTGAAAGATAAGAATGGGAGAATGCTAGCCGAGAAGCAAGAGGGAGTTGAAAGATGGAGGGAGTACTTCAGTGAGTTGCTAAATGAAAGGAATGAAGAGCCAGCAAACATAGCTGGATATGGTATGGGAGGGAGAAGAAGAGAAGTAGTGGAGGAGGAGGTGGGGATCAGGAGGTCAGAAGTGTGGGAAGCCATGAAAAGAGTGAAGTTGGGGAAAGCACCAGGAACAGATGGAGTGAGTGGGGAAATGTTGAAGTATGGTGGTGAGATAGTGATAGAATGGGTATGGAAAATGTGCAAACTAGCATGGGAGAAGGGGAGTGCACCCGATGACTGGAAGACTGGCATAATAGTCCCCCTATATAAGGGCAAAGGGGAAAGAGGAGTGTGTGGTAACCACCGAGGAATATGTCTTCTAAGCGTAGTAGGGAAGGTATACAGTAGGGTAGTGATTGAGAGAGTGAGAGTGAGAACGGAGAAATGGATAGGCGACGAGCAGGGAGGTTTTAGGAAGGGAAGAGGATGTGTAGATCAGATTTTTACCCTGAATTGTGTTGTGGAGAAGTATCTGGAGAAGAAACAAAAGGTGTATGTTGCCTTTATGGACTTGGAGAAGGCCTATGACAGAGTGGATAGAGAAGGTTTGTGGAAAGTACTTAGAATATACGGAGTAGAGGGCAAGTTGCTGAAAGCAGTGAAGAGCATGTATGAGGGTGCAAAGGCGGCAGTACGTGTGGAGAGTGAGCAGAGCGAGTTCTTTGACCTGAATGTTGGTTTGAAACAGGGGTGTGTGATGTCCCCGTGGTTGTTTACTGTATATATGGATGGAGTTATGAAAGAAATACTATCAAGAGCAGTGGATGTTGGTGTATCGCTGAAAAGGGAGGGAATTGAGTGGAAGCTACCTATACTGCTGTTTGCGGATGATACAGTTCTGATGAGTGATAATGAATGGGAGTTGCAGGGTCTGGTAAATGAGTTTGGAACAGTGTGCGAAAAACGGAATTTGAAGGTAAATACGGGGAAGAGCAAGGTTATGGTCTTCGAAAGGGGTGAAGTCACAGAGTGTGAGGTGAAGCTGAACGGTCAGGCTATGGAGATCGTCAACTCTTTTAAGTATCTGGGCAGTGTGTTGAGTAAAGATGGGACTATGGATGAAGAGGTGCGGGAGAGGGTTGTAGGAACGCTAAAAGCAGTAACAAGAAATAGGGTGGTCAGTATGGAAGTGAAGAAGTCCTTGCATGACAGTGTGGTAATCCCGACACTGACTTACGGAAGCGAAGCATGGACGTTGGTTGAGAGACTCAGACCAAGAGTGAGAGTAGTGGAAATGAATTACTTAAGGAGTGCGTGCGGAGTTACATGGAGGGATAGACAGACTAATGAGGAAGTAAGAAGGAGGTGTGGTGTGGAGGTAGATGTGCTGGAAAGTGTGAAAAGGAACAACTTGAGATGGTTCGGCCATATGGAACGTATGGAAAGCGAGAGAATGACTAAGAGGGTGTACGAGAGCGAGGTGGAGGGACAGAGGGGGAGAGGTAGACCGAATATAAGGTGGAAGGATGGAGTGAGGAACTACATGAACGAAGGCGGTGCTGGTTGGGAGGAGGGGCGTCGACTGACTGGGGACAGAGGTGCATGGGGGCGGTTCGTTCGTGGCCACCCCTTCGGGGATCACGGCGTCGGGCAATAGATAGATAGATTAGTTCGGGGGGGGGGTGGGGTGGTACGTCCCTTGTTACCTACCTCAGCTCTCTGGACAGACCCGCACCCACGAATTAACGACAACCTGAGGTCAGCCAACTCAGCCGCCTCCTGCAGAGTTTTAGGTTGCTTTTCTTTCAGGTTAAGAGTCAAGTCACTCCCAGTGCATTTTAAAAATTGTTCTAACAACACTAATTGCTTTACCGCATCAAAAGTAGTTGCTTTCTCCGACCTCAACCAATTCTCAAACGCATCTGACAGCTCTCTAGCGTGTTCCTGGAAAGTACTCTCCTTTCTCTTAAGAACAGCCCTAAACTTCAGCCTATAGGTCTCTGGCTGCAACTCATACGCCCTCAGGACAGCCTCTTTCAACAACTCATAATTCACACAGGAATCTAGGGGCAAAGCATCGTACGCCTTGAGTGCTTTCCCTGTCAATCGAGAAGAAACAAGGGCTGCCCACTTCTCCTCGGGCCATTGGTGCTCCCGGCACTTTTTCTCAAAACGGAGAAAGAATTCTGTAACTCCTGACTCATCAAACACTGGAACCAACTTTAGTAGATGCGACAGGGACTGGTCATGGGGTTGACCCCCCTGGACGAAACGGTTCCCCGTCACCTCTATACGAGTTTTCTCTAGGTCAACATCGGCACAATACTTTTCAGACTCAGCCTGATACCAATACTTGAGCTCAGCCTCATGCTTTTGCTGCTCGAGCTCGGCCTGTCGCTCCTGCTGCTTAAGTTTGGCGAGCTCGAGCTGAAAAACATCTCGGAAGACAAACCCTGAGGAGTGGGTGCTACAACCGGGGACCAACCCAGTGAGTCACCTAGAGGCTCACCCAACCGCCAGCGGACATCGGCCTGCGGGAACGTACTCGGTTCCGGAACCCGAGGGGGCGCCATGATAGGAGTTGAGTGGAATGGGGGCTGGGACGAAGGTGCCCCAGCTCCCGCTCCACCCGAAGCCTCACGCACCCCACCCAGCACACAGGCAACCAGCTCACTTCTTGACCAACCGCTAGTGCAAGAAAACCCTAAGACCGTGGCTATACACTGCAGTCCGTACCGGTCCAGCCCCAACACCCGATCCGCCGACACAGGCTCCTCCAAAAACCTCCGAGCATCCTCCTCACCGTTCACCACCCGAACGCCGTCAACCAACTCCACCTTCTCCCTGTTCTCGCCTGTCTCTCGCACTGTGCCCTCACTATTCTCAAACCCGTCCAGTGACGACATGATGGAGTCAAAAAAAAAAATCCCAAGTCAAGACAATAGTAGCCAAACTCTCGCGTAGCTTTATTCACAAAAAATATTCGAAGATGTTTTTAAGTGCAATACTAGGTCACCATTTGACAAAGTTCCACACAAGAGATTGCTGTGGAAATTAAAACATGAGGGAAAAGTAGGAGACAAACTGCTGAAATGGATGGAGAGCTACCTTAGCGGAAGACAGATGAGAACAACAGTAAGGGGGAAATCGTCAAACTGGACTCAAATTACGAGTGGGGTACCACAAGGATCTGTTCTAGCCCCAATCATGTTTCTAATATTTGTAAATGACTTACCTGAGGGACTAACAAGCTACATGAGTATGTTTGCGGACGATGCTAAGCTGCTTAAAACGATCAGAACCCAGGAGGATTGCCTTGAGCTCCAAGCAGATTTGCAAAAGATCCATGAATGGAGCATCAAATGGAATATGGAGTTCAATGCAGGGAAATGTAAGACTCTAGAAATGGGTAAAAGCAAGTACAGACCTAGAAAAGATTATAAACTAGGAAACGAAGTGATTCCCAAAGCAGAAAAAGAAAAAGACTTGGGGATAGAATTTAGGGATAACATGTCTCCAGAAAGCCACGTAAATAAGATAGTGAGAGAATCACTAGCACTATTGGCAAATATCAGGATGTCTTTCAATTATCTTGATGAAAACACCATGAAACAAATAATAACGGCAATAATAAGACCCAG
>JBAKBP010006512.1:0-109567 GCA_037953745.1 Lithodes maja | reverse complement strand
GTTACATGGAGGGATAGACAGACGAATGAGGAAGTAAGAAGGAGGTGTGATGTGGAGGTAGATTTTTTTTTTTTTTTTTTTTTTTTTTTTTTTTCTATGTGATTGAGGGAGGCAAAAGGCATAACTGCCTATAGCGAGTGCCTCCCCCATAGTTGAAAGAGTAACAGGGCCAAAATCAAGGGACGTTCGAGCCAAAATGCCTGGACACACGGAGTTTGAAGCAATTTAAGTCATAGGAAGAGGGAAAGACTGATTCTGGGAGAGAGTTCCAGAGCTCAGATGTTGAGTAGAAGAAAGTTTGAGAGTAACGTTTCACTCTTGGGTTGGAGAGTTGCACAGAGTAGGGGTGGGATTGAGTTGCAAGACGGGTACCACGTGCCCTACGTAAAGGAGGTGGTATGCACTGGGATAGCTCTGAGGAACACTGATTATTATAGTAGCGATAGAATAGCGAGAGAGATGCAACATTGCGGCGGAGACAGAGAGATTGCAGAGAGTTGGTGAGTGGACGGGAGTTAATGATACGAAAGGCCTTCCTTTCAACTTTGTCTAGGAGAGCGGTGTGAGAGGAACCTCCCCACACATGTGAACAATACTCAATACAAGGGCGCACTATGCCCCTGTACAGAGCAAGAAGCTGTGCAGGGGAAAAGAACCCCCTAAGGCGGTTGAGCACACCCAGCTTCTGGGAGGCTGCCTTAGCAAGACTGGTAATATGGTCCTTCCAAATGAGAGCAGAAGAAAAAGAGACACCAAGAATATTGAGAGAAGGTGAAGGGTTGATTTTTGTATTGTTGAAGAATAAGGGATAGTCCGCTGGGAGATCCTGACGGGTAGATAGATGGAGAAATTGGGTTTTGGAAGCATTAAAGTTAACAAGGTTTTCTCTGCCCCAATTGGAAATAGTATTTAGATCAGAATTTAAGAGTTCTATGGCTTCATTACGTTTGTCGTTGAGGGATTGCTGGCTGGGGCGTTCTGAAAAACTAATGGAGTAGTGTAAGGTTGAGTCGTCTGCGTATGAATGGATGGGAATTAAGGTACAGTTAAGGAGATCATTTATAAAAATTAGAAAGAGAATAGGAGATAGGACAGAGCCCTGAGGAACACCGGAGTTTATAGGGTGAGGAAGTGAACAATGGCCGTCCACAACCGCAGCTATGGAACGGCCGGAAAGGAAATTAGAGACAAAGGCACAGATGGAGGGATAGAAACCGAAGGAGGGTAGTTTAGAAATTAAAGATTTATGCCAGACTCTATCGAAGGCTTTCGATATGTCTAGTGCAATAGAAAAAGTCTCACCGAAGTCCCGAAAGGAGGATGACCAAGAGTTAGTAAGATATGAAAGAAGATCACCAGTAGAGCGACCCTTAAGGAAGCCATACTGGCGATCTGAGAGCAGATTATGAGAAGAGAAATGCTTAAGAAATTTGGAAGCAAGAATAGTTTCAAAAACTTTAGAAAGACAAGAGATAAGAGCAATTGGACGATAGTTGGAGGGTTGAGAGCGGTCACCCTTCTTTGGGACAGGTTGAATGTGAGCAAAGATGTTCTGGAAAGTGTGAAAAGGAACAACTTGAGATGGTTCGGCCATATGGAACTTATGGAAAGCGAGAGAATGACTAAGGGGGTGTACGAGAGCGAGGTGGAAGGACAGAGAGGGAGAGGTGGAAGGATGGAGTGAGGAAGTATATGGATGAAGGTGGTGCTGGTTGGGAGGAGGGGCGTCGACTGACTGGGGATAGAGGTGCATGGGGGCGGTTCGTTTGTGGCCACCCCTTCGGGGATCACGGCGTCAGGCAGTAGATATATATATACTTATTATATATATGTATATATATATATGTATATATAATTATATATATTATATTTTTTTTATTAATTTTACCACACCACCCATACACCTCCAATGAAATTAATGAATGCATATATACTATATATGCTATCACTAACTTTGCCAACATTCGTGGCCTTTCCGCTAACTTCCACTCTGTGGAACACCACCTCTCCTCAGCCAACCCTGATGTTCTATTTCTCAGTAAAACACAGTTGTCTGGGACTACTGACAGCAAACCCTTTTCTGTATCCTTCTAGTATCTCTATCCACAGTTTCAAGCCATAAGTGGTTGTTGCGTCTATGTACGCAACAATCTTGCTATCTCTCGTGTTCCAAACTTAGATTCTTCTGAATTCTCAACTCTCTGGCAAAAGCTCTCTTGTCACTCTCAAACTAAATATTTATGCGCTGTTTATCTCTCCCCTAATTTTACTGACTATCCAAAATTCTTAGACTATCTAAAGTGGGACACATTCTATCCATCTCTCCTTTCAAAGAAATCTCCATCTTAGGATACTTCAACGTTCACCACTGCCAAAGGCTCTCCTCTGTTTCCACTGACCAACCTGGTGAACAAGCCTTCATCTTTTCTATCCTAAATGACCTAAAACAGTTAGTCCAGCAACCCACCCATATACCGGATCGCTTCGGAGATCGGCCCAACATTCTTGACTTATTTCTAACCTCTAACACTTCCGCTTATACTATAAATCTTTTCTCTCCTTTGGGCTCCTCCGACCATAAACCAATATCTGTCACCTGTCCTATCTCTCCAGTACAGCCACTTGATCTTCTCAAACAGCAGAGCTTGTGGCACTTTGTCGCTGCCGACTGGGAAGCTCGACAGCGGTACTTCTTTGATTTCCCATTGAATGACTTCTGCTTCCGTGGCCGGGGACCCTCGGAGAGTGCTGAACGCATTACCGAGGTAATCCTCTCGGGAATGAAAGCATACATTTAATTTTCTTTCTCTCAGTCTAATGAAATTTGTTTTTGGTTTACTCACTCTTGTTCTACTGCTGTCCGCAACAAGGAGGAAGCATTCAAACGGTACTGACACCTTAAAATTCTAGAATCTCATTCTTATGTTTCTGCCCGGAATCAAGCCAAATCTGTTCTTTGATCTGCCAAGCACTCTTTCATCAATAATAAATACACTGAACTCTAGCTCTTCCCAAGTTTTCTGGCATCTAATCAAAAACCTCTCCAACAATTTTTCTTTCTCGTCTTTCCCTCCCCCTTTCCATTCTAATGGCACAACTATCACTTCTTCCTCTGACAAAGCTGAACTCTTCGCTCAAACTTTTGCTAGAAAATACACCTTGGATAATTCCAGTGCTATTCCTCCTTCTCCACCCCCCTCTCCCCTACCTATGCCTAATATTCGAATCTCTTCTAAATATGTACTTTCTCTCCTCTCTGGGCTTAATACTAAGAAGGTGTATGGTCCGGACGGTGTTTCTCCTGTTCTACTCTCAAACTGTATTTCCGTACTGACTCCCTGCCTAGGCAAACTCTTTCGTCTCTGTCTCTCCTCTAACGTCTTCCCATCTTTGCTGGAAGTTTGCTTTCATTCAACCTGTCCCAAAGAAGGGTGACGCACTTAACCCTCCAACTATCGTCCAATTGCTCTCATCTCTTGTATCTCTAAAGTTTTTTAGACTATTCTTGCTTCCAAATTTCTTAAGCATTTCTCTTCTCATAATCTACACTCAGATCGCCAGTATGGCTTACTTATGGGTTGCTCCACTGGTGATCTTCTTTCATAATTATCTTACTAACTCTTTGTCATCATCCTTTCGGGACTTCGGTGAGTCCTTTTCTATTGCACTAGACATATCAAAGGCCTTCGATAAAGTCTGGCACAAATCTTTAACTCCCAAAAAGCGGGCATGCTTGTTTACATGACCGTATTGTTGGGCGGGTATATTTACCGAAAACGATGTTCATTCCATGCTCTTTTTTCATGCATAAGCAAGAGCCAGAGCGTAATACAATTATATATCCATGAAAGGGCGATAATATAGCTTTCCAATGACACCTGAAGCATCCTTGTAAGACCACGGATTCTCTTGCAACCCGTGGTGCAAATACCCTAAAATGGTATTTTTCCCGTTTTTTTCCCCTTGTTGCGCGAGGTAGGGACGTGGTGAGGAGAAATAGTACATGTCATTGACACCCCCAAAGTGGTGGCGAGCGGTCCGAGGCCAGCTATCGTCCCCCCAACGTGCTGTCTCTCTCTCATAGCTCATAATATCCTCAAAATGGCACCTGTCATATGAAGGGCACCGCAGGGGTGGCTAATATTCTCTCTCCCGTCATTTGACGGGCACCATCAGTTGAGGATTAATTTCTAAATTACCCTCCTTTGGTTTCTATCCCTCCATCTGTGCCTTTATCTCTAATTTCCTTTCCGGCCGTTCCATAGCTGCGGCTGTGGACGGCCATTGCTCACTTCATCATCCTATCAACTCCGGTGTTCCTCAGTGCTCTGTCCTATCTTCCATTCTCTTTCTATTTTTCATAAATGATCTTCTCAACTGTACCTCCAGTCCACCTTACATTACTCAATTAGTTTTCCAGAACGACCCAGCCAGCAATATCTCAAAAACAAACGTAATGAAGCCATACAACTTATCTTCTGATCTAACTACTTTTTCCAATTGGTACAGAGAAAACTTTGTTGCCTTTAATGCTTCCAAAACCAAATTTTCTCCATCTTACTACCATTCCGGAACTCCCAGAGGACTATCCCTTATACTTCAACAATACAAAAATCAATCCTTCAACTTCTCTCAATGTTCTTGGTGTCTCTTTTTCTTCTGCTCTCACTTGGAAGGACCATATTACCAGTCTTGCTAAAGCAGCCTCCCAGAAACTAGGTGTGTTGTAGCACATAGTAGGGGTGGGATTGTGTTGCGAGATGGGTACCACGTACCTTACGTAGAGGAGGTGGTATACACTGGGAGAGCTCTGAGGAACACTGTTTATTGTAGTAGCGATAAAATAGCTAGAGAGATGTAACATTGCGGCGAAGAGAAAGAGATTGCAGAGAGTTGGTGAGCGGACGGGAGCAATGATACGAAAGGCCTTCCTTTCTGCTTTGACTAGGAGTGCGGTGTAAGAGGATCCTCCCCACTCATATGAACAATACTCAATACAAGGATGCACTGTTCCCCTGTACAGAGCAAGAAGCTGTGCAGGGGTAAAGATACCCTTGAGGCGGTTGTGCATCTCCATCCCAAGAGTGAAATGTTACTCTCAGTCTTTCTTCTATTCAACAGCTGAGCTCTGGAACTCTCTCCCAGAATCAATCTTTCCCTCTTCCTATGACTTAAATTGCTTCAAACTCCGTGGCCCGAATTCAGAACAGTGATTTAAACCTCTGCGCTGGTTTAAACCCGAGATTGAAACTCGATCCAGGACTATCGGTATTCAGAATTAAATCCTTAGCCGCTTATCCAGTCAATCCGCGGATTACTCGATCCGAGGTTTAAACCTGAAGGAGGGTAGGTTTGATTCTAGATCGAAGTTATAAAAACCTTAAATTACTCATGATTGCTTACACTAATCCATAAATAACCCATAATATTTAATAACTAAGAATGGCACTGATTAATTGCAGAGTCTTTGGAGGCATTCTAAGCATGGATTATATAAATAAGTAATGACAAGTGTAGGAATGCAGCTCAAGCAGCCAATCAGAGGTTTAAACCAGCGGGAGGCTTGACAGACGATCGATCGAAGGCTTCTACTCACCGATAAAATATCATATTATTATTTCCAACTAACACAAACTGGCATTAAACCGATTGCATTATATTGTAAAAAACGGCAACAGCATTTACATTACGTTGGAAATGGTCGAAACATACTAATAATTATATAATATGGGCCAAACGAACGAAGCACTGCCGTAGCCTAACCACTGATATAGTTATTCGATAATAGTTGTTAATGTCTTGATAACCTGAGATAATACAAATATTATATTTAAATGTCCGCCAACATTTATTAGATACGATACACATGTAGCCTATTAGGTTACCATAGAACCAATATCATTAGTCCATTACATGATGCACAGCAAAATTAATATAATTATTTACTGTATCCATGCACAATGTTAATCCTTTGTACGATTTAAAATATATAGCTTACAATATATAAGGAATCACAAGTGAACCATTATTTTCAAATGCATTTAACAAGTAGGAAAAGAGTTATTTAAGACTAGAGTTGTCTTTTTAATAGCCTAGTAGGTTGTAATGATGCATAATTTATATAAAGAATCACATTGGTTAGGCTACTTTTTTCGCCTACTTAGTTAATGGTTACAGCGTATTTCGGTTGAGCTATTTCTTCTCTGAAATCTCCATCTTGGGAGATTTCAACGTTCACCACCGCCAATGGCTCTCCTCTCACACTACTGACCAACCTGGTGAACAAGCCTACGTCTTTTCTATCATAAATGACCTAGAGCATCTGGTCCAGCAACCCACCCGTATGGGCCGTATACCGGATCGCTTCGGGGATCGGCCCAACATTCTTGATTTATTTTTAACTTCTAACACTTCTTCTTATACTGTCAATCTTTTCTCTCCTTTGGACTCCTCCGATCATAAACTTATCTCCGTCACCTGTCCTATCTCTTCAGTATGGCCTCCCGATCCTCCCAGCCAGCGGCGCTTGTGGCACTTTGGCGCTGCCAACTGGGAGGCTCTCCGGCAGTACCTCTTTGATTTCCCATGGAATAACTTCTGCTTCCGTGGCCGAGGATCCGAGGAGAGTGCTGAATGCATTGCCGAGGTAATCCACTCGGGCATGGAAGCATACATTCCATTTTCTTTCTCTCAGTCTAATGCCAAAAAATCTTTGTTTACTCACGCTTGCTCTACTGCTGTCCACAACAAGGAGGAAACATTCAAACGGTACCGACGCCTTAAAACTCAAGAATCTCATTCTTCCTATGTTTCTGCCTGGAATCAATCCAAATCTGTTCTTCGACTTGCCAAGCACTCTTTCATCAATATAATAAATGCCCTGAACCATCCAACTCTAGCTCTTCCCAAGCTTTCTGGCATATAACCAAAAACCTCTCCAACAATTTTTCTTCCTAGTCTTTCCCTCCCCTTTTCCACGCTGATGGCACTACCATCACTTCTTCCTCTGACAAAGCTGAACTCATCGCTCACACTTTTGCTAGAAACTCCACCTTGGATGATTCCGGTGCTATTCCTCTCTCTCCTACTTATGCATAATATCCTAATCTCTTCTAAAGATGTACTTTCTACAATCTCTGGGCTTAATACTAAGAAGGCGTACGGTCCGGACGGTGTTCCTCCTGTTGTACTCAAAAACTGTGCTTCCGTGCTGGCCCCCTGCTTAGGCAAACTCTTTCGTCTCTGTCTCTCCTCTAACGTCTTCCC
The DNA here is from genome assembly GCA_037953745.1 of Lithodes maja. Taxonomy (NCBI): domain Eukaryota; kingdom Metazoa; phylum Arthropoda; class Malacostraca; order Decapoda; family Lithodidae; genus Lithodes; species Lithodes maja. Next base: position 102,301 of record JBAKBP010006512.1, on the reverse strand, counting down.
TTCCTGCTGGAAGTTTGCTCTCATTCAACCTGTCCCAAAGAAGGGTGACCGCTCTCAACCTTCCAACTATCGTCCAATTGCTCTCATCTCTTGTATCTCTAAAGTTTTTGAAAATATTCTTGTTTCCAAATTTCTTAAGCATTTCTCTCTCTAAGATCGCCAGTATGGCTTCCTTAAGGGTTGCTCTACTGGTGATCTTCTTTTATATCTTACTAACTCTTTTTCAACCAACTTTCGAGACTTTGGTGAGACTTTTTCTGTTGCACTAGACATATCGAAGGCCTTCGATAGTCTGTCACAAATCTTTAATTTCCAAACTACCCTCCTTCGGTTTCTATCCCTTCATCTGTGCCTTTGTCTCTAATTTCCTTTCCGGCCGTTCCATAGCTGTGGTTGTGGATGGCCATTGCTCACTTCCTCATCCTATCAACTCCGGTGTTCCTCAGGGTTCTGTCCTATCTCCTATTCTCTTTCTAATTTTCATAAATGATCTTCTCAACTGTACATCCAGTCCCATCTATTCATATGCAGACGACTCTACCTTATTCTACTCAATTATTTTCCAGAACGCCCCAGCCAGCAGTTCTTCAATATCAAATGTAATGAAGCCATAAAACACTTATCTTCTGATCTAGCTACTATTTCCAATTGGGGTAGAGAAACCGTTGTTTCATTTAATGCTTCCCAGACCCAATTTTTCCATCTTACTACCCGTCAGGAACCTCCAGAGGACTAACCCTTATTCTTCAACAATACAAATATAAATACTTCATCTTCTCTCTATATTTTCGGTGTCTCTTTTTCTTCTGCTCTCACTTGGAAGGACCATATTACCAGTTTTGCTAAAGCAGCCTCCCAGAAGCTGGCTGTGCTCAACCGCCTCAAGGGGTTCTTTACCCCTGCACAGCTTCTTACTCTGTACAGGGGCACAGTGCGTCCATGTATTGAGTATTGTTCACATGTGTGAGGAGGATCCTCTCACACCGCACTCCTAGACAAAGTAGAAAGGAAAGCCTTTGTATCATTAACTCCCATCCACTCACCAACTCTCTGCAATCTCTCTCTCTTAGCCACAATGTTGCATCTCTCTCGCTATTCTATCGCTACTACAATATTCAGTGTTCCTCGGAGCTTTCCCAGTGTATACCACCTCCCTTATTTAGGGTACGTAGTACCCGCCTTGCAACACAATCTCACCCCTTCTCTGTGCAACTCTCCAACCCAAGAGTGAAATGCTATTCTCAGACATTTTTCAATTCAACTGCTGAGCTCTGGAACTCTCTCCCAGAATCATTCTTTCCCTCTTCCTATGACTTGGATTGCTTCAAACTCCGTGTGTCCAGGCATTTTGGCTCGAACGTCCCTTGATTATGGCCCTGACACTCTTTCAAAACTGGAGGAGGCACTCGCTGCAAGCAGTTATTCCTTTTGTCTCCCTCATTCACATAGAAGGTGTTAAGGATTTATGAAATTGGAGAAAATTTGTTGGAAGCAGTTAAGAGTTTTTATGAAGGGAGCAGAGCATGTGTTAGAGTAGGAAATGGTGAGTTTAGTGAATGGTTTGAGGTAAAGGTATGTTTGCGACAGGGTTGTGTATTGTCACCATGGCTGTTTAATATGTTTATGCATGGTGTGGTGAGGGAGGTGAAAATGAGAACTATGGGAAGAGGATTGAGTTTAGTAGGAAAGAATGGTAGAGATTGGGAGTTGAATCAGTTGCTGTTCGCTGATGACACAGCGTTGGTGGCAGATTCTGAGGAGAAATTGCAGCGGGTAGTCAAAGAGTTTGGAGTAGTTTGTGGGAGGAGGAAACTGAAGGTGAACGTCAATAAAAGTAAAGTAATGGTGTGTAATAGGGGTGTAATAGGGTGAATCTAGATGAGAGGCTGGATAGGGAAATATTGGAACAAGTAGAGTGTTTTAATATATCTAGGAGGAACGATAAGCAGGAGCGGAGGTATGGAAATGGAGGTAAAACAGAGAGTGCGTGAAGGAAGGAAAGTTTTCGGAGCAATGGGAAGTATGTGGAAGACGAGAAATCTCGGAATGAAAGTAAAAAGTGCATTGTATCAAGGAATTGTTGTGCCAACAGTGATGTATGGAAAAAGGAGAGAAGAAAGCTGGATGTGATGAAGATGAGCTGCTTGAGGAGTATGTGTGGAGTTACTCGTAGAGACGGATTGAGGAATGAAGAGATACGTAGGAGAGTGGGGCAGCAGGAACATTTGTCAGCCAGAGTGGACAGAAGGGTGCTGAGCTGGTATGGTCATGTTGAACGAATGGGAGATGAAAGGCTTACAAAGAGAATATATGAGTCAGATACAAGGGGAGATAGAAGGGCAGGAAGACCCCCAATGAGATGGAGAGACTGTGTAAGACAAGCTTTGGATGATAGAGGAATGACTATAGATCAGGCAAAGGAAGTGGTAATAAACAGGAATGAATGGAGAATGCTTGTGAATAGTTGAGTGAATACGTGGTCATTTGGGGGAAGGGGTCGGGCGCAAGTTGGACTAGATAATAGTCCATCAGGCGCCTGGCCTGGGGAGACGATGAATATGAAGGGTGCGCCTGGAAGTGTGGTGGGCGGGCTTATGGCTTTGGCTCCGCTACATGTCTGCCTGCCGAGATCGGAGCCTCTCCAGGTGGTCGGGGGCCGGGGGAATGCTAGAGCGACCTTGGTGACCCTGGTCTCTGGGTATTCTCCTGGGTGACCTAGATGTGTGTAAATTTTGTGTTTTGTCTGTATTTGTTCGCTGTTTTGTCTTGTGTTTTGTGTTTTCCTGTTCTTGCTCCGTCTTGAGTCGGCCACCCCCAAGGAAAACAAAAAATAATAATAAAATAGAGGAAAATAAAAAAAGAAAAATAGGAAAAGTGGGGATTGGGCCTGAGCATATACAGTAGATACTGTAGATAGATTCACATAGAAAAAACAAATTAATACTATATATATTTCTCCATTTGACTGAGTTTTAAAAGCACTGAGCATGCATTAGATGTTGTAACAAAGTATAAGTTTGGTTTAAGGGTGGAATAGAGTTGCCCGTAACACAGATTTTAATGGCACTATCTCACGTATCCTACACTTTCGTTCTCACTTCGAAATAATTGGTTCTAATTGGGCCGCATTAGCTTCCCGTCATGCTATTATATAATTTATCACAATCCCTATGATAAAGTTGAGCATATATAAAAACCATGGTAAGTATGACTATATTGCTCGCTATTACCTAAAGCAAGCGTCATGAATCCACGTAGCCTATATCAGTAAAAGTAAAAGTCAGTGGAAGCAGCAGCACGCTCATGATTGGCTAGTTTATCAGTACCCTGATAATTTACTTATTATCTGTATTATTCCTTATTTATTTTTTAAACTAGATATGTTTAAGCAATTTTAATGATTACTTAACCTGAAAACGGCGAGGGGGGGGTATTGAACTAGCTCCCCATGGGCGAGCATAATATTATTGGCTCCATTCAGGCCTATAATCGTCATTTACGATAAATATCGTTATTACTTATTCATATGAGCTTATTTTACCTTCACTATGAAGATAGTAACCTGTAACAACAATAAAACATGTGAAAATATATTTTTTCTGGTCAAAATCGCGAATATAGATGGACCAGCCCATTCATGAATTATGGAGAAAATTGAGGCAACCCCTCCCTCCACGAGGCCTCAAGCCACACTGAGCCTACTCATACACACACTCGGTCATGTAACACACCCGCTAGGCACGTAAACACATCCCCCACACAGTTTGCTAATGTTAGCACAAAAATATACCAACGAATTAGGGAATAACAGGGAAAATAGGTGATAATTGAAGGGGGAGGGGAAAGGGAGGAAGGAGGGGATGTGGAGGAGTGATATGAGGTATAGGAAAAAAAAAAAAATTGTTTAGTGCTACTGGGGCTGTTTAAATGGGTTTCTTAGGCCTCCCTCTTAAGAGCTTTGCCGCCGTCGCCCAGTAAAACCTCTTAAGAGCTTTGCAACCATTTACGGGTTAATAAATTATAGTGCTATCCGAGTCTAAAGAGGTATTAATTATCACAGGAAACACAATAATAGTGTATATATCATAAAGTAAATACAAATGAAATAAAGAAAAGATAAACCCAAGAAGTAAGCGAGAGTGAAGGCTGACTGACTCGCTCACGCGGCTTAGCCAATTACAGGCCGTGCTTTACGTACTACACATTTAGAATAGGCAGTGACAGCATTAATATTATCATATAGATAAAATGGCTCATTCATGTGCTTATTGGCTAACTGTATTCTGTACGGACCGTACAGCACTGTGATTGGCTGTTGCAAACCTTCGACTTAAACAGAGTTTTAAGCCGTGGATTACTCGATCTCGATCTCAATCCCGTGTTCTGAATACGGATAAACCTTTGTGTTCAACCCAGGATGGAGTAATCTCAATCCCGGGTTTAAACCTGCCCCGAAATTCGAGGTTTAAACCAATGTTCGGAAATCGGGCCCGTGTGTCCAGGCATTTTGGCTCGAACGTCCCTTGATTTAGGCCCTGTCAGTCTTTCAACTCTGGGGGAGGCACTCGCTACAGGCAGTTCTGCCTTTTGTCTCCCTCGCTCACACAGAAAAAAACAATTATATGTATATATATATATATATATATATATATATATATATATATATATATATATATATATATATATATATGAGTAGCGAATCCACTATAGAATCTTACTGTAGGATACAGGGAGGGTTGCAGTGATGGCAATTAGGCTTAGAGATTACTCCGGGATCTGTGTTGTGAGAGAGGTGTACTAGATAGCCATATACATTCACCTCTTTCTCTATATCAGATGGAATCATGGTGTCCATATGTAGATGAACCTCTGATGTGGTACTCAGTCTCATTGAATTTTGATAATGGTGGCTTGGAGTCCGCAGATATACCATTGGTACACAAAAAAGGCATCACATCCAGCTGTAAACAAAATAACTTGATGGTTCCAAGTTTCAGACAAAAATACAGGTGTGTCAGGGATATACAAGTCACTACAACCATTTTTAAACAAAGTTGTTTTATTACTGGCAGTGGTACACACAGTAGTGTTAGCGCCAGGGACTCATAGAGCGTTGGTACCAGTTGTAAATATAGCACTAAAAGAGGCTGTGGGTGAGCTGCCCTTGAGTGTCATTGAGGTAGTAGTATTGAAGTCTTTATCATTGTCCTGTTGCTACTGGCATAAGTGACCTGAGTCATATACCATTTAATAGATTGCTGTTGTTGTTGTTCCCTAAGCTGCCTGGCCGAACAGCCCCGAGTCCCTAAGGAAGGCCATGGCCATGGTCGGGCTTTCTCGCAGAGCTCTCAAGGAGTGTAGATTGTGTTGTTGGCGTATGTAGTTGTGTGAAATGCAATCTTCTATGATGTGTTTAATAGTATGGGGTGCTGTGTTACAACCTGGGCAGGAGTCGACGACGGAGTCTCTTCTGATAACTCAGAAGGGCTAGATGGTGTCCGCATCTCAGCCTGGCCAGGTGGACTCTGTCCTCACGAGGAAGGGAGGATTCATAAGGATGGATTTCAGGAGGGCATGCCTGCAGCTGGGTGTTGTCTATGAGTGAGTGGATGGAACGGCGAGAGGTATGAGTATGGATGTGCTTCTGGATGCTGGTTTGGGGTGGGCAGGGGGGAGAGAAGATAGTATTTGTGTGTGATAGCGTGTGCTGGGTGTTGTTTTAATATTTCTTGGTGTCTGTGGATGCGTTGCCATGTAGTGTAGTGGTGGTGTTGGTTCGTGGAGGCTGCTGCCAGGAATTAAGTGCCTCTCATGTTCAGATGGTCTTTGACTTTGAGGACTTTGGTTTCTTGATGTAGGTGATCTGTAGAAGAAGTAGCTGTGCAGCCTGTGATGATTTTTAGGGCTTTATTTTGAATAGTCTGTAAGGTCTTATGATGTGTTTTAGCTAGGTTAGAAGCCCAGGCCGGGCTTGCGTATTCCATCACTGATCTTATGTATTGTTTGTAAACTGTGATGGTGGTTTCTTTGTTGTGTCCGAATTTTGTATGGGGAAGTGACCTGAGGGCGTTAAGTCTGGGTGTCAGTTTCTGTTTATGGTGTGCTGTTTGAATGTAATTTGAGTATCATATGTTACTCCTATGATGTTTGGTGATTGTGTGTGTGTTACGGGTATGTTGTTTATGGTGAGTTGCAGGGAGTATGCATGATCTGTCCAGCTTGTGAGGAGGGTTGCAGTGGATTTGGCTGGGGCTAAATTAAGTCTGTTTGGAGTGTACCAGTCATGTAATGTGTTGAGATAGGGTTGAAGGAGACTTAATTGTTGCTCTGGCTGGGTCTTGGTGTGTGTATGTGAGTGTTATGACGTCTGCGTAGGAGGCTATGTATATTTGGGGTGTATTGGGTGTATTTATATCATGCACGTACAGATTAAAGAGTGCGGGCGACAGGACGGATCCTTGTGGGACTCCGTTTGGGAAATTTCTGATGCTAGATGACTGACCGGCAAAAGATATGTGTGCACATCTGCCTGCTAGGAAGTTGGCCAGCCACCTTTTTGTGTTGTTGTGCATGTTTGTGTTGTACATTTTGTTTGTTAGGTTGTGGATGGGGATGGCATCGAAGGCTTTACTAATGTTGAGTGTGGCAAGTAGTGATCTGAGTGGTCTGTCTGAGTTGATGCCGTCAAAAGCTCTTTGTGTAAGGTCTGTAAGAAGAGTGTTTGTGGAGTACAGTGGCCTGAAGTTTAGTGCAGTTTAGTGTTTATTGTTCTTGTATTTTGTTGTTGATCTGGGCGTTGAGTGCTTGAATTTGTTGTGTGATGTATTGTGTGTTGGGTGCTGGGGAGTGTTTCAGTGTGTCGCATTGTCTGATGAGGTTTTGAATTTCTGGTGAGAAGTTGGGGTTGTGTCTTTTTCTGTAACCTCTTGGAATGTGTTTCTTGTCAGGGTTTTGGATAGTTGTGTTGAATGTGTGGACAGCATTGTTGATGTTAGTGATGGGTGCTCTGTTTAGGGTTTCAAAGTGTTGTTCTGTCTCATTTGTGAAAGCTTCCCAGTTGGCTCTTTTATAATTAGTGTAAGTGTGTCTGTGGCTAGCTGGGGTGAGTCTGGTTTTGGTGGTGATAATGATCGGGAGGTGGTCGGAGCCTAAGGTTTTAACCACCTTCCAGGATGTTGTGGGGGCGAGTTCTGGGGAGAAAAAGTTGATATCTGGAGATGATGGGTCGTAGAGGGCTTGGTGGGGAATATGGGTATGTTGATGGATGTCGTTAAGGATGAAGAGGTTATCTGTTTGGTGTTGTAGTAGTGTTGGGTGAGGTGGTGGTGGGGATTGGTGTGCAGGAGATGAGGGTAGGAATGGGTTAGGTTGGGGTGTGGTGTGTGGAGTTGAGGATGTGGATGGTAAGGGAAGGTTAGGTGGGTTGGGGAGAAGAGGTGGACAGGTTTTAAGGGAAGGAGTGGATGGTATGGGAGGGATAGGTGGGTTGGGGAGGATATGAGTATGTTGTTGTTGTTGTTGTTCCCTAAGCTGCCTGGCCGAACAGCCCCGAGTCCCTGAGAAAGGCCATGGCCACGATTGGGCTTTCCCACAGAGCTCTCATTGAGTGTAGATTGTGTTGTTGGCATAAGTGGTTGTGTGAAATGCAGTCTTCTATGATGTGTTTAATGGTATGGGGTGCTGTGTTACATCCCGGGCAGGCGTCGACAACAGAGTCATCCAGTCTCTTCTGATAGCTCAGGAGAGCTGGATGGTGTCCGCATCTCAGCCTGGCCAGGTGGACTCTGTCCTCGCGAGGAAGGGAGGATTCGGAAGGATGGATTTCGGGAGGTCGTGCATGCAGCTGCGTGTTGTCTGTGAGTGAGTGGATGGATCGGTGAGAGATATGAGTATGGATGTGCTTTTGGAAGTTGGTTCAGGGTGGGCAGGGAGGGAGAGAGGAAAATAATTGTGTGTGATACCGTGTGCTGGGTGTTGTTTTGATATTTCTTGGTGTCTGTGGTGTGTTGCCATGTAGTTTAGTGGGTGGTCTTGGTTCGTGGAGGCTGCTGCCAGGAATTGAGTGCCTCTCATGTCCAGATGGTCTTTGACTTTGAGGATTTTGGTTTCTTGATGTAGGTGATCTGTGGGTGAAGTAGCTGTGCAGCCTGTAATGAGCTTCAGGGCTTTGTTTTGAATAGTCTGTAAGGTCTTATGATGTGTTTCAGCTAGGTTAGAAGCCCAGACTGGGCTTGCGTATTCCATCACTGATCTTATGTATTGTTTATATACTGTGGTGGTAGTTTCTTTGTTGTGTCCAAATTTTGTGTGAGCAAGTGACCTGAGGGCGTTAAGTCTGGGTGTCAGTTTCTTTTTAATGTTTGTGGTGTGCTGTTTGAATGTCATATGAGTATCATATGTTACTCCTAGGATTTTTGGTGTGTGTGTATGTGTTAGGGGTGTGTTGTTTATGGTGAGTTGAGGGATGTATTCGTGTTCTCCTGTCCAACTTGTGAGCAGGGTTGCGGTGGATTTGGCTGGGGCTAGATTAAGTCTGTTTGTAGTGCACCAGCCATGTAGTGTGTTGAGATAGGGTTGAAGGAGATCTGTTGCTCTTTTTGGGTCATGGTGTGTGTATGTGAGTGTTATGTCATCTGCATAGGAGGCTAAGTTTATTTGGGGCGTATTGGGCGTATTGGGTATGGGTATGTTGATGGATGTCGTTGAGGATGTAAAGGTTATCTGATTGGTGTTGTAGGACCAGCCCTCTGTCTGTATCAGGGTTGTCGACAAACCAGGCCGACATCTTGGCATTGATGTCACCACCCAGGATGATGTGTGTGGTGTTTGTGATATGTTGTAATTGTGGTCTGTATTCATTGGGTACTGTGGGGGATGTTTGGGGAGGGATGTATGTGTTTATGATGGTTATGTTGGATGTGTTGCCAGTGCGTGTTTTAATGGATTGCATTTCTGTTGTGTTATTGTTTGGGGGGAGGAGGGATTTGGTATGTGCACTGGTGACTATGTATATATGTTATAGCTTTGTGTACCAGGGTGATGAGGCAACCGCCACCGCCGACGGCCCAGTCTTGTTGAATGGTGGTGAACTCTTGAAATGTAGGTGTTTTTTGTGTTGTGCGGAGTTTTGTTTCTTGTATGATGGCAATGTGTATGTTGTGTTGATTGATGAAGTGTGAGAGTTCGTGTTTCTTTGTATTGATGCCATCATTGTGTAGTTGGAGAATGTTAATGTTGTGTGTGCGGTGTATGTTGGGTGCTGGTGCACGAGGATGGGGTGGGGGTATGAGAGGGGGTGATGGTGGGGGTGGGGGTGGGGAGGATTGAGGTGGGGATTGGTGTGCAGGAGATGAGGGTAGGAATGGGTTAGGTTGGGGTGTGGTGTGTGGAGTTGAGGATGTGGATGGTATTAGAAGGTTAGGTGGGTTGGGGAGAAGAGGTGAAAGGGTTTTAGGGGAGAGAGTGGATGGTATGGGAGGGATTGTTGAGTTGGGGAGGAGAGGTGGATGGATTTTTAGAAGAGGGATTTGACTGGGAAGGGAGGGGCATGAAGAACAGGTTCAGGTGTTTGTGTAGTGTTTCTTGGAGGCAAGTGTTGTGCAGGTACAAAGGAGTACAAAGGAGTACAAAGGAAATCAAGCAACAACATATCTAGTGACCCTTCTAGGTTGCTTGTCCTCCAAAACACTGAGGATCAAGTGTCCAAACAGTGGTTTAGAGTGGGTAAGGGAACATTGGAAAGGGAACTACTGCCCTGGAACTAATGTCCGTGGCAGGATTAGGAAGTTAGTAGGGGACAGATGGGTTAGTAACTGAGGGGGGGATAAAATAAAGTTATTCATTTACAAACGCAGTCAGTCGCGGGTTTGATGCGAGATATTTGTCAAGGCGGAGTTTAAATGAATCAACGGTGATGCAGTCTATAACGCTTCGGGAAGCCCATTCCACAAGTTGACAACTCGATTGAAGAAGAAATTCTTAGATTCGTGTTAGTTAAAAGATTTACCAATAATTTTGCAACCGTTTCCCCGCGTGTAATTAGCTTGGTCGATAGTGAAGTACTTACTACAGTTCATATTGTCGATGCCTTTGATGATTTTGAACAATTGAATTAAGTCACCTCTTAATCTGCGCTGGGTTAAAGGAAATAGATTTAATTCTCTAAGACGCTCTTCATATGGTTTGTTCTTTAGGCTAGGTATCATTTTGGTAACTCTACGTTGAACTCGTTCTAGCTTGTTTATATCTTTTTGGTAATAAGGGCACCAGGATTGAACGCAGTATTCCAGAAGAGGGCGGACTAAGGAATTGTAAAGGGTTAGGATAACTTCTTTGGATTTATGCTCAAATGACCTGCCTATAAAGCCAATTATTTTGTTTGCCTTCTTAACAACTTCTGAACATTGTTGACTCGGTTTTAGGTTACTCGATATTGTTACTCCCAGATCGGTTTCTCTGTTTACATTCTTAAGCTGAGTGCCATTCATTGAATAGTTTGCTTTCTCATTTAGGTATCCGATATGTAGTACTTTACATTTATCCGCATTGAAACTCATTTGCCAAATTTGGGCCCAACATGACAATTTATCTAGATTGTGTTGCATATCGTCAACTTGTTCTTTTGAGAGTACGCTATTTGCAATTTTTGTATCGTCAGCAAATTTTGAGATTGTACAGGTGAGACCCTCATCTATGTCATTGATGTAAATTAGAAAGAGAATTGGTCCTAGTACCGATCCCTGGGGTACCCCGCTACTTACATTGGTCCATTTAGATGCCTTACCGTTAATGACTACTCTTTGCTTTCTGTCGCTAAGCCAATTTTCTATCCATTTCAACACACCGTCTTGTATTCCATGCGCTTTTAGTATTAGCAGTAAACGTTTGTGGGGAACTTTGTCAAAGGCCTTTTGAAAATCAAGGTATATAATATCTACAGCTTTACTCTCATCGTAGAGGTTGAGGATATCGTGGAAGAAGTCTAAGAGGTTTGTTAAACAGGAACGTTTTTTACGAAAGCGTGTTGAGTATCTTTAAGTATGTTATTTTCATCTAAATGATTTACGAGTCTGTCTCGTATGACCGTTTCTAGCATTTTACATACAACTAAGGTTAAGCTAATTGGACGATAGTTACTGGGTAGGGATTTGCTGCCTTTTTTGAATATCGGTGTTACGTTGGCTAGCTTCCACTGATCAGGCATAGTTCCAGACTGCAAGGATTTATTGAATAGTAATGTCAGTGGTTTGGAGAGCTCATCCTTAGCTTCCTTTAGAACTCTAGGCGAGATTGTATCAGGTCCAGGCGTTTTATTTACCTTGAGTTTATCTAAACAATTCAATACTTCTCTCTCTGTAACGGTGATATTGCTTAGAACATCCGAATTATCAATCTGAATCGGCGATGGTGTAGGGATATCACTGAGGTCTTCTGTTGTAAAAACTGATGCAAAGAAGGTATTGAGGGCATTACTCATTTGTACTTCGTCTTTGGTGTACTCTCCATTTTCATCGACTAGACTAACGGTCCAACAGTTGAAGTAACTACTTTTTTCTTTCTGATATAACTATAGAATTCTTTCGGGTTTGTTTTACTTTGATTCGCAATATGTAACTCTAAGGTCTTTTTACTTTGCTTAATTAACTTTTTGGCTTTGCGTCGTAGCTCTACAAATTTCACCCGTTCTTCGTCATTTTGTGAGGATTTTAATCTATCATTAGCAAATTTTTTAGCAAGCAGGCAGTTTGAAATATCTTTATTCCACCATTTGGGCTTATTATTATGGCCTGGACGCCGTATTTTCGATGGTATGCAGTCTTGCACTGCTTTTAGGTAAATGGTTTCGAATAACTTCCAAGATGTATTTATGTTGTTATTGTTAATTAAAAAGCTCCAGTCAGTTTCTTTAAACATAGCTCTAAGTTTATGGAAGTTTGCTTTCTTGAAATTAGGGACTTTTTCGATGCTACTATTTGGTTCGTTACTAGTAAACTTTAAAGTGAAAGTTATCGTACGATGATCGCTGTTACTGAATTCATCACCAACATTCAAATTCTCTATTAATTCTTCTTTTGTTGCAAGTACAATGTCAAGAACGTTATTACCACGGGACGGTGTTCGAACAAATTGATAAAGCGAACTCTCTTGCAAGTTCGTATACAAGTCATGTCCGGAGTGTGAAGTAAGAGTATCGCCCCACTTGGTCACAGGTAAATTAAAGTCGCCAAAAATTACGGTATCTTGTGAGTTACTTACATCTGCAATTTGTTCGTAAATTTCTCGGTCAGTTTGCACTGATTGAGCTGGAGGTCTGTATATTAATGCAAGTATTATTTTTGTACCTTTATTATTCTTTATTAGCACAAAAGATGCGTCGACGTTCACAATTTGAGGTTTTGACAAGAGGGTAGGGTTAAGACTTTCTTTGATATAAAGTAAAACGCCACCTCCATTTCGATTTATTCGGCTTTTCTCAAACATTACATAACCGGGAAGTGAATACTCTGCTAAAAAGTCTCTATCTTCTGTATTGAGCCAAGATTCTGTTATGCCAATCACATCATAATTTTCTGTAAACACTAGCTCCTCTAAATCTGAAAATTTATTGCGTATGCTACGAGCGTTTGCATAGAAAACCTTTAAATTTGTTATTTTAGAACTCGCGGAACGCTCTTTAATAATATTTTTGGTTCTTGTCGGATCTACATTTATGTTCATGGCTGTCCTCGGTCCTCGCTGTCTTCGGTCGTTATCGCTGGTGGTCCTCGGTTGCCTCTGTTTTTTTCTTGGCGTTGGATGATTTATGTCACTGCTGCTTCTTCTCGGATGGCGTTTTTTGATCCATGGCTGCGGACTGCTTCGTGTAGGAGACGACCCATGCGTGCTGAACCCACAGGGTTTAGATGAGTGCCATCCTTGCGGAACAGAGTAGGCTGGTTGTAGAAGTTGTCCCAGAGGTTGATGAATTCAACTTCTTCCTTCAGACACAAATATTTTAGTCGGCTATTTGTGCTGAAGGCCTTGTCGTAGAATTTGTCAGGTGCGTCGATCTTGGGGAGAATGCCTGAGATGATGATATTCCTTGACTTGTTTTTGTAGTGCTGGATCATCTTGCGATATTTCTCCATCAACTCTTCGGATCTGGTGCGCATGACGTCATTTGAACCAGCATGGATGACAAAAAGGGTATTTTCATTTGCATCCTTTGTGGTATCTTCGAAGGCTTCCACAATGTCGTCCAGTCCAGCTCCTGGGATGCAAAATCTTTTTCGTTGATTTGGGACTCTGTCGCAGAACTCTTCGACCTGTCCTCGTAGGATGGAATCCCCAACGAGCCTGGTCTCTTCTGGTTCGTCTTCCCTCTCTACCAATATCTCAAATCTGTTTGACATTGTGACTGGTAGATGAGACCTTTTCTGCGTTGGCCGTGCACCGTTCCTCACTGGTGTAAATCCGGAAACCTGTGGTGGCGGGACTCTACGTACAGGTCGGGGAGAGGAGTGGTTAGAACGGGGGCGAGGGGTTGGTACTGTTCGTGCTAGCAGGCTTCTTGCACGAGGAGTGGGGGAGAGACTAAGGTGAACAGGGCGGCTGTCCTGGTTTGATGTCGGCTCAGGTTCGTCAGAAGCATCTGCTGCAGTGTCTACTGCAGGTGTTGGATTGTTGGCAGATGACGTTGGGGCGGTGGTGGATGCTGGAGTTAGTGATACTCCAACGTTGAATGTTACAAACTCTTGGAGTGATTCCAGCTTCCTGGTGAGGGCGTTGATCTTGTTGTGGGATTCATCCAATTTTGCTGTCAAATCCTCTCGTTGCTGGCAGAGTCGGCAGACTTGTGGATCGGCAGGAGCAAACATGGAAGCACCAAACCTACCGGCGCAGTTCGTACAGGCACGAGGCATGGTGACGATCACTTTCTTCAGATCACTTCACTCACTTAAAAACACTTAACTCACTTTAAAAACACTAAACTCACTTTAAAAACACTTCACTCCCTTCAGGTCGCTTCACTTACTTAAATAGGCCTAACCGAGGTGAAATGGGTCCAGTTCCTGCATGAATTGCAGAGAACTTAACCCTTAGTTTGGTGACTCAAAGTGATGGGTTTTGAGCAAGATGGACATGTGTATGTGTAGGTGGGTCCTGGATTGCTCTCAATGTCTCCTACTAGAAGGAGTCTTCGAGAAATGACAGCCGGAGAGTCATTTCTCGGTGTAGGAAAAACAGTGTAATGTGTGTGTGTGGTGGGAGAGGTGTGGTAGTTGCCTGGCGGGACCGAAGCTGCTCCAAGGACTCGTGCCCCCAGGGAGGGGGCAGGGGATGGTTGTGACGGTTTGGCTCCCGGAAACTGATCCCCACAGTTGGCAGCCGGCTGTCCTCCACTGGTCGGTGATCTTGTCCCCGGCTGGGAGGGTCAGCAGCCATCCATGTTCGGCAGCTCCGGGAAGTGATCCCACGGCATAGACGCCGCCACTGCAGGACCATAGATCGCTGTAGCTGACAACTCCATGCGCATTGATCTGGCCTTAGTTACTGCCTTGAGGGTACAGCCTGGTTGTGTGTGTTTTTAACGCATTGACCGAGTTAATTATCTGTGAGGTAATCTAGGGTGGAATCTGGTATTTATATTTTTGTGGAGAGAGGGAGAGAGAGAGAGACTATTTCATATTGCGGCATTATATAAATCCTATATAAGATTTTTTTTTCTTCTATGTGAGTGAGGGAGGCAAAAGGCAGAACTACCTATAGCGAGTGCCTCCCCCATAGTTGAAAGAGTGACAGGGCCAAAATCAAGGGACGTTCGAGCCAAAATGCCTGGACACACAGAGCTTGAAGCAATTTAAGTCATAGAAAGAGGGAAATACTGATTCTGGGAGAGAGTTCCAGAGCTCAGCTGTTGAATAGAAGAAAGTTTGAGAGTAACGTTTCACTCTTGGGTTGGAGAGTTGCACAGAGAAGGGGTGGGATTGTGTTGCAAGACGGGTACCACGTGCCCTACGTAAAGGAGGTGGTATACACTGGGAAAGCTCTGAGGAACACTGATTATTATAGTAGCAATAGAATGGCGAGACAGATGCAACATTGTGGCGGAGAGAGAGAGATTGCAGAGAGTTGGTGAGTGGACGGGAGTTAATGATACGAAAGGCCTTCCTTTCAACTTTGTCTAGGAGAGCGGTGTGAGAGGAACCTCCCCACACATGTGAACAATACTCAATACAAGGATGCATTATGCCCCTGTACAGAACAAGAAGCTGTGCAGGGGTAAAGAACCCCCTAAGGCGGTTGAGCACACCCAGCTTCTGGGAGGCTGCCTTAGCAAGACTGGTAATATGGTCCTTCCAAATGAGAGCAGAAGAAAAAGAGACACCAAGAATATTGAGAGAAGATGAAGGATTGATTTTTGTATTGTTGAAGAATAAGGGATAGTCCGTTGGGAGTTCCGGACGGGTAGATAGGTGGAGAAATTGGGTTTTGGAAGCATTAAAGGTAACAAGGTTTGCACTGCCCCAATTAGACATAGTATTTAGATCAGAATTTAAGTGTTCTATGGCTTCATTACGATTTTCGTGGAGGGATTGCTGGCTGGGGCGTTCTGAAAAACTAATTAGTGTAAGGTTGAGTCGTCTGCGTATGAATGGATGGTAATTGAGGTACAGTTGAGAAGATCATTTATGAAAATTAGAAAGAGAATAGGAGATAGGACAGAACCCTGAGGAACACTGGAGTATATAGGGTGAGGAAGTGAAATCGATGGCCGTCCACAACCACAGCTATGGAACGGCCGGAAAGGAAATTAGAGATAAAGGCACAGATGGAGGGATAGAAACCGAAGGAGCTAGGGTAGTTTAGAAATTAAAGATTTGTGCCAGACTCTATCGAAGGCTTTTGATATGTCTAGTGCAATAGAAAAAGTCTCACCGAAGTCCCAAAAGGAGGATGACCAAGAGTTAGTAAGATATGAAAGAAGATCACCAGTAGAGCGACCCTTAAGGTAGCCATATTGGCGATCTGGGAGCAGATTATGAGAAGAGAAATGCTTAAGAAATTTGGACCTTCAATACTGATTCGGTATTTTCAAGACTATTTAATACATACATTTAAGGACAATTTTTATAGTTTGCTAATTTAACTAGATTCATCTGAGGTTCTCAGCAGACCCAGGTTTTCACCAAGTGATATGAAGTCTGTAAGTTAATTAATATTTGTATTACAAAATAGATGAATTAGTGACGATTTGCGAGTATGTTATAAGTACTTTATCATAGTTTACAGTATAAATATATAATGAGGTGTAGTTGGCTTTAATCGTATATTTGCATCCCGTTATAGTTTTGAAGCAATCTTGGAAAATTTGAATATGCTGAAAAATCTTTCAAGTTATCCATAATGTAATTGATATTGCAGTTGAAGCTGAATTTATTTGGAAAATTTCAATACGATAGAACATCAAAATAATATTTAAATTATACATAAAAACGTTTTGTTCTTGTAAACTTAATCCCATTTTAACGTGATACTATATTTAACTGATAAGTTATTAACTCGGTAGCTGCTAAGCTATTGTATTTGAAAGTGCCCGCCATGCAAAGGTATTCTGATTCATTCCTGACTAAAATCGTCAATTTATCATATATATAATTAATACTTATCCATATGCGCCTATTTTACTTTTAATATGAAGATATGAACATTGGAAAGCAATAAAACAAGTGGTAACAGCAATTGGCTGGTGAAAATCATATATTTTGGGCCCCGCGGCGGTCGTAATCTGACCTTGAGTGGTGAGAGACAAACACCCTCCCTCTGTCTTGTCTAGGATCATACTGAGAAACAAGGGGTGGACTCAGACTGGCTTGGAGGGTAGGAGATACACTCCTCCACCACCCCTCTCTCTCCCACGAAAATACTTGATAAATATCGGGAATATTAGAGAAAATACCTGATAATCCATATGTAGGATGGTAGCAAGTAATTGAGGGGAATTAACTCGCCTAAACACATATTGCTTTTTTTTTAGTGCTACTGGTTGTTTTAATTTTATTTTTTTAGGCCTTGGCTCTTAACCCCCTCAGACAGGAATAGTTAACTTACTGACGAGGAGGCGGACCGCCCGATATTTTCACCACAACAGTCAAAATCACACTGAGGGACCGTTAGAAGTCGGAGGAATTTTGGGTTGCCACCAGTCGACAGATTCTGATCTAACTTACCTAACTTACTGCGCTCAAAATGACGCAGAAGCGTCATATAACTTATTGTAGAGCTATTTCACTAGGCTCATATGACGCGATCGCGTCATATGAGCAGTTGGGCGGAACCGTCATATGACGCGATCTGATCGCGTCACATGAGTCGGAGGGGCTAAGAGTCTTCCCGCAGCTGTCCAGTAAAACCTCTTAAGAGTCTTCCAGCAGCTCGTGGGTTAATATTGTGAATAGAGATAGAACAAGCATATCTGTTAAATATAAATAAGTTTGTATTTTCTCGTGTTATTTAAGTAGAACCTACTGAAAAATCTTTCAAGTTATCCATAAAGTAATTTATATTGCAATTGAAATTGACTATTCATTCATCAGGTGAAGCTGAAATTATTTGGAAAATATCCATACCGGTACGATAGAATATCAAAAAGGTATTTAAATTATACATACAAAACGTTTTGTTCTTGTTAACTAAATCCCATTTTGACGTGATACTATATTTAACTGATAAGGTATTAATATTATGAATATAGATAGAACAAGCATATCTGTTAATAAGTAATAAGTTTTTATTTTCTCGTGTTATGTTACCATATGGATGGTGCGGTACACCACAATATCGATAGAGTAAATGGTTGGCAAATACTGTTAATGGTAGTTATTAGTTATTTACGTCATTATTTGCAACATGTACAGTACAATGAACAGAAACGTTTCAATATCTGCATTAATGAACGTCATTGATTGTTAATTGATAGGGTATGTAAATTGGCATTATAACTAATTGGATTAGGCTTTGAAGAACATGGGATTATAACGAGGAATCTGAGTAATGGTTTATAGGCGAGGGATCACTGGCTTGTCTAAGTCACTGAGGCTTTGATAACATGTAACAAGATTATCTTTAATTAATTGTGAGGGTTGTAGTGATTATAGATGTATGCATGATGTTGATGGGGTGCATTGTAAGTCAATAAAATAACATAATTTTGCCGACACAGGCTTTATTATCCTTCCCAATTTTCTTAGAATATTTTTCCTAAGATAATCCTGAACATATTTTCGGACACCCTGTATATATACAGTATATATATATATATATATATATATATATATATATATATATATATATATATATATATATATACAGTATATATAGTATATATATAGATAATATCAGTATATACTGTATAATTATGCACACTACCTTACTGATCATACATTCTACCCAACTCTGACCTTATCCCATACCAGCTCCTCCCCTTCAGTTTGTGTGTAAACAACAATAATACTCGCTTCTACATCCAATTAGGCAGCAATGCAGCTTTAGATTTCCCACTAGACTAAAGAAATGTGCCTCCCCAGACCTAGTTAAAATATATACAGTATTTATTAGTGGCTCCTTCATCATTGACGATATGCCTTATACAGTAATGGCACTCTTCGAACATTGCGTCAGCTGTTTGAAACACCCGCCAGTGAGAGAGAGAGAGAGTCCAACATCGTAAGGGTACGCTAATTCTCTTACGGAATCGTCCTTATGATCGGGAGCTCACTAAAAAAAAAATTGTAAATAATAAAATAGAAAAAATAAAAATAGAACTCCTAAAACCAAGCTTCCCAACTTGTGGATGTATTGCTGTTTAGGATTTCCCGCAGACACTGATCCGCCTGGCGTCATTCCGCCTTCCTCTCTCTGTGGCCCATGCCTCTGGACATGTGTTCCCGACCTCTCTTCCTTCTAAATTATTCTGGTCTCCTCTTGAGGTTTTTGCTCATTTGTATTATCTGAGATGTTCTAGAATAGGTTCAGACTAGATAGGTCGGGTGTCCCCATTGGCAGGCCCACAGGAGTGTGTTATTATAAGGGTGCTTTGTGCTGGCTCCCACGCGCTCCCCTTGGACGCATGCGCTATTGTGTTTTTTCATTATTCCTCTGCTTTCAGCTTAATCTATTAATTATTTAGGAGGCTTTTGATGCAGGGCTCTGCTTTTCTGCTACCCGTCTGGTGGGTTAAGCGTGATTTTCATCTTTGGCAGTCTCTATAGTTTAAGGGTTGCTTCACGTGGTGCAGAAACTTCTATGGTTTTCTGCGTCGTCCCTTCCATACATGTGTGTAGTCGTGAGGTGATTGGCTACTGGATCTTCCCTGGAGGTAAGAGTACCGCTATGTCGTCGTGCTGCTTGCACAAGGCCTCGTGGCTAGCCTCATGGTATGGGTAATTTTATGGCTAGGATGCATTATTATTATTATTCTGTTTACTGTAATAATTGTAGCCATAAGATGTGATCTTCCCTTTCATGTTTTAATGTTATTTATGAAAGGAAGGTGTCAGGAGACGTCCTGACAATTATAACTATGTACGTGTTGTGTTGGGCTATCTTGTTGCAAACGAGTTAGAAAACACAAAGGGTTTGGTTCAACTCCTCCGACGGGGAATAGCGGAGTACTTTTCTTACTGGAAGCCCTCTAAGGCGGGCTGGAGTAACGATCCAATGAACCCGATCGTGGTCAGAGTACCACTACATTTCCCGGCGGAAGAGAAGGCTTCCTAAACGGGTTTTTGGCTCAGCCGGAATGACTCGCCTATACATCAGATATCCTCACGCGGCGAGGAAAGACCTGTAATCTGTCGTCACGGCGGAAAGGCCTAGAATAAAGTAATCCATCATTGAGGCGGCAGCATAGAGTTAACAATTGACATTCTATAGAAATCATACTTAGCATAGGTCAGTGATACGGAGTGTCATGGATAATTAGTCATAATACCTTCAATGAGAAAACTGGGAGGTGGTTTTCCAGAAGGGCATGAAGATAAAATAGAGTAGTAGGTATTACTAGGTTTAATTTTCCGTAGTATTCAAGGTGTGTATTGGTGTGAATGTCTTGGATTATCCTTATGAGCATTGATTATTGGAAATTTCGTTCCAGATCTCATACATCCACGAACCCCAGATAGGGGGGCCGATCCCGGGTGGGGGGTGGGGGTGGGAGGGGTTCGTCATTGTCATCATGCCTTACGTAATTTTGTGTTCAACACCAACTTGCATGAACGTTCCAGTATTTGACCATAAACTATGCAACAAATGTGTCACTTCCTTAGATTGCTCAAGCGGTATTTGGCTATAAAAAAAGTGCAGTGTATGTTCAGAACTCAGAAGCGGTTTGTTGAACCATCAAGAAGTGTCTTGCCAAGTGGCTCTGATAGAAATCAAGGCTACCTTTAATACATATACAAAGGAGATCTCACACAAGGCGTAGTGTTGTGGGACTACCTCATTATTAAATCTCCAGCAACAAGGCTTGAATCATCTCGTTTAATTAGTAACTCGAAACCCACTAACCCCCCCCCGGCCGGTCAACCAAAAGGGCTTGGCCGGATTCTTCGCACGAAGACATGAGCCGGTCAAGATCACGATCGCCCTTGAAACAGTCCTCTCGTTCGTCGGCCCAGTCACGACAACTGGCGAGCAAGAAACTGAGGACCACACCTGAATCAGCGGCATCAGTCGCATCTAATTCAGGCGGGGCAAATACTGGAAGTAAACAAAAAGCCAGGAAGGAGACGTCATGTTCGAGGCGCCGGCAATCACCGGGGCCGCCTCCTCCTCGCTCCGTCCCTACCTCCTCCAGGCCTCACGTCCCATCTGGCAGGTCGGAGGTGGGAACGGAGGTAGCAGAGACGCCTCCCAGGGACAGCATTAGTGGAGGGAATCGTTTGCCTCAATCACTTAGACCAGAATTTTCAATCCCACATGTCGAGATTCCACAAGGTAGTAAAGTGCATTATGTTCGTGTGCCGGTGAAGGTTTTAGCCGACAAGTACCGTGGATACCCGACGAATAATAGGGACAGTGCTGACAGTGTTAGTCATCTTTCCATTGCCCCGTAGGCCACAGGCAATGAGAGTGTGCGGCAGTATACCAAACAAGTGCCTTCTTCGCTCCCGAACATAAGTTGGGAAGAGTTGGAACGTGAACACTTACTCCCTGCGGTACAAAGTGCGGCGGTGGAAGACATTGAGTATATTGAATATCAGGAAGATGCGCAGGAAGAGCTAGAACAATTGTCTTCAGGCCACCCATTGCCATTGTCAGGCCTTTCAGAAGTAGAATCAGTGACTTCTGGGGATACCAATAAAGATTTTGTGACTAGGGCAGATTTGGAAGATATATTGAACATAATGTTGCTAAATAATCAGAGGGAAAAGAAGGTGCTGGAAACTCCTCCGACCACGTCAGTTGCTCGACCGTTGGAATCGGCCAGGGTAGCAACTAATCTGACTCATTTCCCCTCCCATAACACTTGCTCTGGTATCTCTCAAAAGCTCCCCTCAGGAATGGCCCCATGCCGTTATTTTACAGTCCCGATCAATCATGGGTAACTGTAACGGCCCAAAACCCTGCAGTTGCGCAACAGACGATTTTGGGAAAGCTTCCGGTACAGGAGCACTGGCTCATTCAAATGAATGAAAGTAGGAAGTTGCGTGCTCTGAATGCATCAGGTGAGACTCTAGTTGTTTCTGTTAATGCTATTCCTAGTGTTTATGCCCCTAACTATTTCGTGTATGCTTCCTCTCCAGCTCTAGGTCCTAACTCGTCTGCACGACTGGTAAAAAAATTATGGCTTCAAATATGTAAAAGCTCTGGCACTTTTGACGCCGAAATTAGAGTCAATTCCAATCAGAGGCCAATCCGGCAACCCAGTCTTGCAGTTGGGTGAGGTGGGTACAGGTCCGTGGGTGGAATAGAAGGCGGAGGCTCAGCAATTCGCTTCTATCATCACTAGTAATTAGTCCGCTCACCAAATCCCACAGGAACAATATAGCTAGTTCTCCCTCCCAGTTGCTATAGCCGGGGGTGTCTCTCAAGCTTTATTAGACTACTTAACCCCTCCTAAATTGTCATTTTGGGAAATACAGGAACCCTTTTCAAACCCACCCCCGACTCAATTGGACAAGGACTTTAAGTTGAGACAAAAAGCTTTGCAACTCATCTCTCAGTTTTTGATGTGTCGTCAGATAGCTCAGTCACTAGTTAGGACAACTCAAGCAGTCACAGACTCGCATGCCAAGAAGGCGCTTACTCTGTCTTGACGCTTAATCCTGCAAAACTCAATTCAGTCTCTGGGTGACGTTAGAGTCGCCTTCTTGGAGGCGGTCCGTGCACATCAGGATCTGAGGGTCCACCTGGTTAAGAAAGTACCGGAGGACATCGGTTGCCTGGTAATTTTGTCCCCAGTATTAACACCAACTCTTGTCTGCCCTAATACTTGGAGGACTGTGTTTAACTTAGTAGATACCTCTAGGGGAGGTGTGGCAGAGTGGTCTTGCCACTGGACTGGTAATCCAATGGACCCGGGTTCGAATCCCAATATGTCAATGGGAAGATATTATTTGGATGGAATTTGTGCTGTACCTAGTTTCAGTGCATTACCACAGCACACCGAAATGCCAAAACAAAATACCCTCATTGTTCCCTGATTAAATAGCACTGTATGAATATTCCCATATTCAAAATATGCTACAGGGGGGCAATGCCTAGTGAGTTAATTGCTCAATAGGTGGCATTCTGAGAGTGAGGGTCCGAGCCTGGGGAGTGAGACTGTGAGGTGCGGGGGCGAGGCAGCTTCGGAGATGGAGTTGGGTTCGAGCCGTGAGTAGGTGCTTCTCATGTCTCACTCCCTAGGCTGGAACAAGACCTCACGGGCCTCACTGTGTTCAGCGGTAGAGTGTAAAGGCTATCAGCCTATGCCCGAGAGGGAGTAGTTGGAATATAGAAAAAAAAAAAAAAAAAAGCGACTGCTTCCCCAGTGCGGAAGGAGTCTCATAAGTTCACTAAGCTTTACGCAAAACCAAAAGTTAGTCAGAAGGCTCACACTAGAGGGACTAAGTTTTTTCCAACCTTCAAAACCCCTTCTACGCCGAGAAGCAGTCCGGCTAACAGAAGCAAACAGGGTAAGGGATCCGGTAAGTGGTATAAGGGTCAATCCAAGCATAAACCAGGACAGGGGTCAATGACTCCTACTACCAGCCAGCTGTCTACCCCTACCACACAACAGTAAAAAAAACAGTCACACACACAACTCTCTCACTCCAGGGGCCTGTCGTGGGGGAGTTGGATACAAGGGTAGTTCTGCCGGACAAGCCCAGTTCCGTGACTGGGTCATTCCGGACGTGTCACCGGGCTTGGCCCCGGGGGACTTGGGCCTGGACAGTGGTACGCAAGGGCATAACTTGGCGGTGGCTCCGACGACCTCGTTTACGTCAACCAATGGAAATCAATCATGTTTCTTTAGAGGTTGAGTCACTAGTCCAGGAAATGATAACCAAGCGTATCATTGTCCCGGTCAATCCAACTTGCTCAGTTTACACATCCAGACATTTTCTAGTGCCAAAGAGGGACAGTGCTCAGATGAGGCCGGTCATAGACCTGTCTCACCTGAATCACTACATTCGCAAAGCATCGTTCAGGAAGCTCACTGTGAATCAGATTAGGTTAACACTTCTGCTGCAAGGTTGGATGTGTTCTTTGGACCTAACAGAAGCCCATTGGCATGTCCCAGTAAACAAAAGGTTCCAAAAATTCCTCGCCTTGAGGATAGAGCATCAGACTTATGTTTTTCAAAGAATGCCCTTCGGTCTGAACCTGGCACCAAGAATATTCACCAAATTAGTCCGACAAGTTTTGCTACCACTACTAAAACAAGGGATCACGGTAATGTGGTACCTAGACGACTGGCTGGTGGTGGCAAAGTCCGAGATTCAATGCCTCAACCATGTACAATCGCGCTAATAAGTGATGTCTCGGCACCAAGTTTGTTTTGATCAATAGTTAGTATTAGCAATATTTAAGCTCCATTTCTTCATATCGAGTGACAAATAAAAACATGTTCCTACACTAACCCACCCTATACAACATCTGACAGACATTAATACAGTGCAGAAAAAGCCAAATGTAATGACAGTTGGGACATGACTTATTAGCGCGACCGACCGTACATTCCATTATAACTCATGTCAAATCCCTGGGGTTCAATATCAACTTGGCAAAGTCGAATCTTGTCCCGACAAGGGTGATTCAGTGGATAGGTGTGGTTTGGGACACAACACGTCTAACCCTCAGTCAGAGTGTGGACAATCGGAACAGATTTTGCAGGAAGTTGTTTTGTTTTCTCGACAGCCTGATTACTACGAGGAAGGTGTGGGAATCTCTAGTCGGCTCTCTCAACTGAATTCAACTTACTGTGAAGTTGGGCTGGTTGAAAGTCAAGAGGTTAATCTTGGAGGGAAACAAACACTTTCCGCTGTTGCCGGCGGACAAGTTATGGCAATAAATTAATCCACATTAATCCAATTAATCCCCCGGTCTGGGGGAAGCCGGAAACATTGCATTCAATCATGACGTGGACTTCTCCTCCACCTACGGTATGGGTAGACACCGATGCTTCAGGGACAATAGGCTGGGGTTATCAGTCAAACCTAGGTTATCATGGTCAAGGGTTTTGGTCCCAATCCAAGGAGTTTCACATCAATGCAAAAGTGTTAATAGTTCCTTTAATATTCCTTCAGGCTAACGGTTACACTTTGAGGGGGAAATCAATAGCCTTTCGAATGGACAATCTGAATGCAGTATCCTGCATTCAGAAGCAAGGGTCAACGAGGTCTCGAAGTTGCTAGAGTTGTCGGAAAAGATTTTTGTGTTTGCCGACACGCTAAACATTCATCTTCACACATCATATCTGCCGGGCGTGGCCAACGTCTGGGCAGACGCTCTGTCACGAAGACAGTACAATAGTGGAATGGTCTCTCAAACAAACCATCTTCCAAAAGATGATTGTAGAGCCATACCGTCCACAAGTGGACTTATTCGCGTCCGAGGGAAGCCACAAACTTCCTCTCTACCTGACCTGCTGGGACGTCACCCGGGCGGGGGTTCCCGATGCAATGATGGAGGATTGGAACAGGTGGAATTCCATCTATCTGTTTCCGCCACCAGACGCTTCACTCATGTGTCAAGTAGTTCACAAACTACGGGATTATCGAGGCATAGTCTCGCTGATCGCGCCCCTGTGGCCGGCTCAGGTTTGGTACTCCCAATTGAAGATGTGGTGCGAGAACCCGGTGTCACTCCCGATCTCGTACTTCCACTTGGAAACAATTGGCAACCTCGAGACCTCGCTGACTTTTGCATTATGGATATTCAAAAGGCCAAAATTAATGGTTGACTCCTTTTGGTGAAAGTGTAACTAATAAATTTATTAATCAGTATACTCTTTCAACCAGACGACAATACCAGTCACATTGAAAATCCTTTATGACTTGGATAGTGGAAACTGCTCAAACTGAAGCATCAGTATCATTAATGTTCAAATATCTGGATTACCTGTTTGAACATAAACGATTGTCAGTAGTAACACTTAAGAACCATTTAACAGCCATCAGGGTCCCATTTTTTTTAATTAACTGGACTCTCTGTACCGCAGGCGGAGGAGAAGGGTTTCATGCGTGCATGTTTCAAGCTTCGTCCAGCTCGTCAGCTTCGTCAGCTCATGCCAACCTGGTCACTGGACAAAGCTTTGTCTTTACTAAATTCTCAGAAATATAGTCACAATCCAACTTTTGCTTAAATCTTAAAGAAGGCTGTTTTCCTTATGGCTTTGGCTACAGGAAACCGGGTCTCTGAGCTGGCGGCGATGAGAAACGAACCAAATTGTCTAAGGTTTGGATGACGCAATATGGAGGTTCAATTTGCGCCGTCTCCTACTTTCATAGCGAAAAACGAGCATAGTGAACATGTTTTTACGGCTTTCACGGTTCCGGCGCTCAAAAGAGGAGATACACATCACAAGTTGTGCCCGGTGCAATCTCTGATATATTTAGTGAGAGTGTCCCGGCCTAATCAACCGGGCACCCTCTGGGTGAATAGTACAGGTAATCGCGTTACGAAGAGGAAGTTAGCAACTGTACTTGTGGCGGTCATAATGGAAAGCAACCCAGCAGTACTGTGGGGCGGGCGTATGACATCAGGAAATGGGCGGTATCCCTCAGATTCTTGAAGAATTTCTTGGTTGCAGATATTGCCAATACGCAACTATGGGCTTCTAACCACACCTTCCTAACGCGATATCTCTCTGTTGCCCTAGATAGACCTAGTTTAACCTGTGTAGCATTAAGACAGCGGGTCTGATAGGTCTGGTGCTTTTAGAATTAAGGCTAATATTAAGAGTCAAAAGAGGGTGAGCAAGACCTCCAGCCCCGCCGGACAAGTGGTATGTGATATACTTAATCATAAGGAATGGAGACACAGTCAAGATGTTTTTTATTTTATTATATTTGATACATAGACATATTGTTCATGTTAGGCAATAAGTTATAAGGATAAATATTTTTGTATGTGATAAACATGACCAAATATTTGTGTACCTTATATCACTCAAGGACTAGTCAGTCAAGAGTATCATCATTTTGTGAAAGAATTGTTGTTCATGAACAAAGATGTATTTTATTGATTTAAGAATGTTGGACACATTTGTGGTCAATTGTTACATGTACCTAATCGGTAGCGTACCTGGTAGGTTATGTATACGCAGGTCTTCTTCGAAGTACGCTGTCTGCATTACTTTTCCGTTTGTATAAGATATATTTTGTATGTACAAAATAAAGATTAGAACGCTATTTTGGTGGTATTTTTTTTCTCATCCTATTATTGATTTGTTAGTGGTTTGATATTGTCACAAATGTCCCCCACCACCCTTGAGATATCAGGCATATCGTCAAAGATGAAGGGGCCACTAATAAATTATAGGTTTGAGTCCCGGAGGAAAGAATGAAAACCTATTATTTAGTAGTGGCCCCAGAATCATTGACGATTCCGGCCCTCCCTCCCATCCCTTTCCCATTCGTTGATGTTTTAAGTTATCATGATATATCATTGAAGGTGGAATGACGCCAGGCGGATGAGCGTCTTTGGGAAATCCCACATGGGAAATAATCCACAAGTTGGAAAGCTAGGTTTTAGCAGTTCTAATTTTTTTTTTTTTTTTTATTTGTATACAATTTGTTTTTGTAGTGAGCTCCCGCTCATAAGGACGATTCCGTAAGAGAATTAGCATACCCTTACGATGTTGGACTCTCTCTCTCTCTGTGGCGGGTGTTTCAAGCAGCTGACGCAAGGTTTGAAGAGTGCCATTACTGCATAAGGCATATCGTCAATGATTCCGGGGCCACTACTAAATATTAGGTTTTCATTCTTCCCTCCGGGACTCAAGCCTATAATATTCGCCCCCCAGACCCCTTCAGGCTAACATTGCACATTTATATATAGACGAATATTTTGGTCGAATGCCAGTTTCTCTTAAAATACAGGCTCATTATTGGTCGCCCAGAAAACCTCCCCTTTAGCCGATAACATGCAAGCAAATTATCCTTCAAATTTATCGTCAACAATGGTCTGGGAGCTTAGGAGGTAAACTTTTAAAATATGGATGTCTCGCCCAGGAGAATCCCCCATAGTGGAGTCGAAGGGTGAGTGCGGCTACTGGCTGTCACGGTGTATGTCCCTATTGATTGATTGGTTATATTTTCCGATCCATAAAGTTGTTGAAAACAAATGTTGGCCATCGAATGTTGACAATAAAATCTGTCGTGTGATACCTCTTTTGCCCACCAAAATTGTCTGTTCATTATAGTTAGGCCAATTATCTTAATCACTAACCTCCATAACACAAAACTAACTATACTATTCTGAGTAATATTCCTACCATAAGGGAGGAGTCAGCCAGGGAATAGGTGTGGAAATGACAGCCCATTCGCTCTAGCCCTTTTACAGACACAGATGTTAGGGGCCAGGATTTCTGGCCTACCCATAATGAACAGGGTATAGAGAGCCTGTAGTAATAGAGAGTGGCCAACTTGTTATTTGGATGCCATTGTGGGGCCCCAATTAAGGGGGAAGGGTGTATTTATTTGATTATATATTTATCTTTTTAGTAATATTTTAGTGTCTTACCCTAGATCTCCATCAAGCTTAAAAAATACCCCAAGACCCACCTACAAGAGATATTTGTACATTTTTTATAGAAAATGTCCAAGCCGACGGTCAGTTCGCATTAAATTATAGGGTTGCTATCGCTCGCCATGAAAAAATCGACATTAATATTGGCAAAAAATGGCGCGAAAGATCTGCTAATCGCCAAAGTATTGGGGCAAAAGTCTTAAAATCCCAAAACTAATGGGGCTAACCATAAGGGGGAAAGTAGTTTAGTAAGAGCAGCCATCCCCTCTTAACAAACAATAGGGTACCGGTATTGTTATATTTGATATGTAGAATGTACACTACAAATTTCTACGAGATGGAGCCATTGGTATAGCAGGCCCCCTAACTCACATCATCAACTTGTCAATTAACACCAACACTGTACCTGCTGAACTGAAGGAAGCTATTGTAACCCCTCTATTCAAGAAAGGAAATAAACTAGAAGTTGGTAACTACAGACCAGTTAGCATATTATGTATTGTATCTAAAATCCTTGAAAGAGCGGTATACACCCAAATTGAACACTACCTCAAACAAAATGATCTATTCTATAAGTTTCAATCAGGTTTCAGATGCATGTACTCGACAGACTCCTGTCTCATCCACTTAACGGATCACATTCGTAAAGAAATGTCTAAAGGTAACTACACCGGTATGGTTCTTCTTGATCTACAAAAAGCGTTTGACACAGTAGACCATGATATCCTATGTAATAAACTACAAGCAATGGGCATAGGATCTGTGAACTGGTTTAAATCTTATCTTAGTGGTAGAACCCAAAGAGTCAAAATTGATGATAATATATCTGATCCTATGCCAATTAACTGTGGGGTCCCGCAGGGAAGCATCCTTGGTCCCTTACTCTTTCTCTGTTATGTGAACGACATGGAACTGAGCGTCTCATGTAAATTATTACTGTATGCAGACGACAGCGTGCTCCTGGTTTCAGGAAAAGACCCAATAAGTATTGCCGCTTCACTTTCCAAAGAACTAGAATCATGTAGTGAATGGCTTGTGGACAATAGACTATCTCTTCACCTGGGCAAGACGGAAGCCATCTTATGTGGAACAAAACGCAAACTGAAAGACATTGTGGGCTTCTCGGTCAACTGTAATGATATTCCTATAACAACAGTGTCACAAGTTAAATATCTCGGACTAAAACTGGACGCGAGTTTGTCAGGTGAAACAATTTTGGAATCTATCCTGAGTAAGTGTAGAGCACGTATAAAATACCTGTATAGACAGGTGGGATGCTTGCCCGCGGCGACCAAAAAGACCCTCTGCCAAGCGCTTGTTCAATGTCATTTTGACTATTCTGTGTCATCCTGGTACTCTGCATCATCGAAATCAGCACAGCACAAACTTCAGGTCACTCAAAATAAAATGGTTAGGTTCATGCTGAACCTAGGACCCAGATCACATGTTGGCCAGGAACAACTTCAGTCACTAGGTATGCTCAATGTCGCTGACAGGGCCAAACAAATCAGGCTCACTAATGCCTTCAAAATTTTCTATGACAGAGCTCCAGAGTACCTAAAGAATGATTTTGTTAAAGCAAATGAGAGGAGTGGACATAATACAAGAAACAGGATGTTTAATTTTAAGGTCCCGAGAATCCAAGGACAGGGTAAGCAAACATTCTTCTTCACCGCCATCAAAGACTGGAACGACCTACCCCAGTCAGTCCGTGAAAAGAGAACACTGTATTCCTTCAGACGTAGCCTGAAGGAACACCTGAACCGGACAGCTGCGAGAAGGGAGCACCAAGCTTATGTCTACTACTAAATGCGACATAAGAGATAGACAAACCAAACTGAAATGATTACTGATTACGGATTACTGATATTTACTATAGGATGTAAGGTATCTTAAAATAACCCCCTAGAAATACTTTTTCTAAAGTATCCATTTCTTTATCCTCCCCTTTTTTTTCCCCAGCTAACCTAATCCCACAAGGACCCCAATGGAAATACGCCTAACGGCCTTATTGGGCTATCCTTAGTTGGAATTATGCAAGGCTGGTACATGTCATATTTGTAACAAACTATGTGGTACCAACTCTGTAAATTGCTAACTGAATAAATATTATTATTATTATTATTATTATTATTATTATTATTATTATTATAACCAAAGAATAAGCTATACAGTATAATCCTGAACCAATATTCCTGCTTGTTGATTATGAGTGTGGAGATTATTAAACCCTTTCAGTGCGGTGGATTCTATAGGTAAGAATATGCACTAGTGGCTATGCTCCACCTGATTCCGTTCAATATACGTCACCCTAACGGCTATTCCATCACTAATTCCGCTCAATATAAGCCGCCCTAACACCATCTCCGTAGCCAGGATCGAATTGTAATGAGCTCCAATCTCAAGATTTGGTCAAATTCTCCCTATAACAGTCACCATTCCCTCCCTACCTCCTCACAATACCAAGGATAATCGATCAATGCTTTGCTGGTTTCATCGTTGAGTAACCAACCACTCACATTACAGTCACAAGCAAATGTATAGCTACAACTTTTTGTTCATTTACAATTATTGTGATAACTAAATATTTATCGTTATTTTATCAAGTTTTGTGTTTGTAAGACAGTATGAGTTGTTGAAAGGAAGATTAAATTAATCTCACATACGTACCTGGTATATAGCTGTTACAATTACATGGAGAAGTGTCCCTGTTTTCATTTATCTTCAGCTTCTAAAACACCTGTTTTTTGTACACTCGTCCATATTCAACCAATGCACTAAGCACAATAATACATGTATGGGTGGCAAGCTTAGATGCTCCTGGGAGCATCTGGCAGGCTGGGTTGGTGCCATCAACTCACCCAGTAGTACCAAAACGTATATGTACATTGCCCGCAGTATAGCCCTTTGTTTTACATAGGATGTATACTGTATGTACATTGGCCGAGGTGAGGGGGTTAGTAGTATATTGAGGAAAGTATTACCAGTGATGCCAAGATGGTGGATGTTGACTGAACTCTGTTACTGAAGGATCTCTACCCACCACAGTCCCCCCCCCCCCCCCCCCCGCTTCACCAAGTTATGGGCAGCAGGTTCCCTAAGTTATGGTACTGGGTTAAGTGCAGCTTACAGGGAAATCATGAATACAGAGGCATTTTATCCCTCACTCTGCGTCTTTCTCTCTCTCTCTCTCACACACACACACACAATTTAACCTCAATATGAATGCAACATCCAACCATGGCTGGAAGATAGAATTGAAAAGGTTTAGCACTAACATTTGTGGAGACCTTTACACCAGTAAGATATGTCCTACCTGGAACAAGGTTTCCTCAGTAGTTGTAAACAGTTCTTCCGTAGAGCAGTTCTAGATGAGAGTACAGAGTATTTTGCGCACTCTGAAATATATGTGGTGCACTAATCAATCTCACTCCTTCCATTTCCAGTATCTCCCCAGAGTGGACCGCAAGACCTCCGAGATACTAACTATTCACTCTCTCGCCCATGTCTTCAAAAATAACATCTTACCACAACTTGTCTACCATTCAGCTTCATCTGTTGTAATTCTTGTCTTGCAATGATCTTGTCTCCCTCATATCATCATTTCTCTCTATTATGGGGGATTTTCTGGAAACCCTTCTCCTTCATGCTTAGCCCCATTAGTCTTGAGATTTTAAACCATCGTCCCATTAGTATGGTGATTTTCAGACCTTTTGTGCCATTCAGGTGTCGATTATTTCCTGGCGAACGATAGCGAGGCTACAATTTATGAGGAACCGACCTTTGGGCAGGGCATAATATATTTCTACCCAAATATGCCCAAAATGATCTCGAACAGGTGGTCTTCTGGGTATTTTCTGAAGCTCGATGGAGGTCTAGGGAGGAAACTAAAAATCCCCTTAAACTTCTCTGGAGGCACATATAGTCCTTGTTGGCCTCTTCCAGGTATGGTAAACCCGGGCAGTGTTGTTTCAAGACTGAGGTGAGTGTCATCAGGAATACTGGAGAATGTGGATGACATTAATTGTTTTACCCACTTAACCCTTTTCAAGATACGATGACACATTTTCTTTCTGTTTTCTGGCTATTATTAGACGTTTTCCACAGATTACGAAGTGTCTATGGACATCAGAGAGATAATTGAGATAGTATTTACCCATTTAGTTCCGCAGCACCTTATTAAGTTAAGTTATATGAACCCGTCTAAACTCTAATGATAGCCAGAATAATCTTTCAAAATGCGTCAAAATCATCAATAGGATATCATGGGAACTATGGATTATATCTTAAATGTCTATACTTAACAAAAAACAACTAAACACATGGGACTTATTATTGAGACTGACTATGAAAAATGTCTCGTGTATCATTCTGTCGAAAGTCATGAGGTAGGAAGGAAAGGGTTACTCCTATTTGGTGCGAGCCAGTCTGTTATGGACAATCCCATTAGTTTGGAGATTTTACGAATTTTCGCCTCATTAGTTTAGCGATTATAAGACATTCCAGCCCTCAGGTGTGCTTTGTTTCATGAGAGAGCGATCGCGAGCCTGCTATTTAGAAGTAACCGACCTTTATCCTGGATACTTTCCTATGTACAGTTGTGGACATAATTATGGTCTTAAGCACCCTATGATATTTATTATGCAATTATAACTTATATAATTAATTCACGAATACATTTATATTACGTACCGGTAAATTACACATTAGCAATCTGTAATTTGTGCATAAGAAAGTTTATTCGTAAATTGATTATCCACATTGTATTTGCATAATCAAAATTATAGGGTGGTTACGAACATGTCCACGACTGTGATTATTTAACTTAAATGGGATCGGGGTGGGTGGGGGTGGGGTTGGGGTTATTAGTCTAGGGGGGGGGGGACTAAGATTACATTACTTCGAATTGTCTAAAGCATATCAAACCCCTCATTATAACAACCCCTTGAACATCGTGCCAGATAGTGTTAAGGGATTTAGAATTGTGGCAGGAAACAAAAATAATGAACTTGCAGTGGTGTTTAGAGGAAGTAGTGTTTAGAGCAAATAAGTAGAGTTTAGAGAGAGTAATAGTGCTTAGAGCAAGTGAGTAGTGCTTAGAGGATAAAACAGTGCTTAGAGCAAATCAGTAGAGGTTAGAGGGAGTAATAGTGCTTAGTGCAAATAAGTAGTGCTTAGAGGAAGTAATAGTATGTAGAGGAAGGAGAAAGTAATGTTTTAAGGAAGTAAGTAGTGCTTAGAGCAAATACGTAATTCTCTCTCTCTCTCTCTCTCAATATCATCCATCATCTCCACCTTGTTACTCCAATCTAAGCCACCAGGCACCAATACATCCAACAAAATACCAAGTAAATTTCAGGAACCTAAAATATTATCACCATCTTCGGGTATTATTTCACACAAGGAGGTCATAAAGCTGTAATTCTGCTAATTATCGTCTACAGCTCCAACTTCCTTATTGAATGAAACTCGCAAGTAGTCAATTTTGCTTCTTATTTGTACCTCTATTCAAATGGATCCCGTGAATTCCACGAAGGTTTCCATCCTGCAGATAAAAGGCTGATTTACAATTTAGAACTTTTTCCCGCAAACTTTTATCTGCACTTCGGATCTGGCATATTCCTGCAAATTGTTATCTGCACTTCTGATCTGGCCCTATCTGAGAAATATTTGTATTATATTGCTGTCACTATGAACTCTTTCAGTACTGGTCATGTATTTATATATTTGATTTCAACTACATTTAGACGATTTCATGAAGCTTCGGAAGGATATGGGGTAACTACAATAATTAATTGAGATAGTCTGCAGCCTTTAGATGTGTAAACGTCCTTCCTAAGCTGAATCTATCTATCTATTGCCGGACGCCTTACTCACCTTAAATGAGGGTGGCCATACACAGAATTCCCCCAAGCGGACCTATTCCCTGTAAGAGGGACAATCCGAGCCAGTTACTGAAGGACTTACAGGATTGACCACTCAACCTGAAATTCCCTCACTTAAGATCCACACCAGACATGTCAAAACTATTTTGCAGAATCTCTCAGTAGATAAGGCTCCTGGTCCAGATGAAATTCCTCCAATAGTACTTAAGAATTGCTCCTTGGTGCTCGCTCCTGTATTGGCAAATTTTTTCCGTCTGTGTACTTATACCTCATGCTTCCCAGTACCCTGGAAAGAAGCAAACATCCATCCAGTTCCTAAAAATGGTGCCTCTTCAGATCCATCAAACTACAGACCAATAGCTATAACTTCCACTCTTGGTAAAGTCTTTGAAATTATATTAAATAATCACATAATTAAGCATCTTGAGAATAATAAATTAATCAGTGATAGGCAATATGGTTTTAGACGATGTCGATCAACTGCAGACATGCTTTGCCTTCTTACGCATCAAATCAACCAAGCTACAGACCAACATGGTGAAACACATACAATAGCACTGGATATATCAAAGGCATTTGATAGAGTCTGGCATCAATCCTTATTGTCGAAGATGTCACACTACGGCCTTGCATCATTAGTTCCACTAATTTCTTCTTATCTTCATAACAGAAAAATTTGTGTAATGGTAGATGGCCTTTATTCTCAATTTCACTCAATAAATGCTGGTGTTCCCCAGGGATCAGTTTTGGCCCCAATTCTGTTCCTCATTCATATCAATGATCTCATATCTACCACTCATAATCCAATACATTCCTACGCAGATGACTCAACACTCCACAGTTCCTTCACATTTACCAATTCTTTCACCCAACCCGATCTTATAAATTCAAAAATAAACACTGCAATTTCTCTGAACCAGGACCTTTCTAGAATTAATGGATGGGGACAAAAGAATCTAGTTTCCTTTAATGCACAGAAAACCAAATACATTCAATTTTCTAACCGACAGAATCTCACTGACTCCCATATATTTTTTAATGATGTAAATATTCCCACTTCCCCTAGTATTGACATTCTCGGTGTAACATTAACTACTAACTTGAGCTGGACATATTATGTTAGAAGCATTGCTAAGAATGCCTCTAAAAAACTGGGACTCCTGTACAGAGTTCGAGAATTCTTCACTGACGAGCAGTTGGCCGTGATATATAAAAGTCATGTGCGTTCTCAGATGGATTACTGTTCACCTCTGTGGGGTGGAAGTGGAGTGGTTGCATTGAGGCAGTTGGACAAAATTCAAAATAAAGCTATTAGATTAATCAATAACCCTGCAATCACACAGGACCTTCCTACATTATCCATACGAAGAAACGTTGCATCCCTTGCATTATTCTACAGATATTTTCACAGCAATTGTTCCGAGGAACTTGCTTCAATTGTGCCGCCTCTCCACATCTTTCCCCGTAGAACTAGGGCAGCTGAGAGCGCCCATGAATTTACACTTTCTCCTCCACAATGCAGAACTTCTGCTTATCAGAATTAATTTATCCCCAGAGCTACTACTCTTTGGAATTCACTTCCCTCGAATTGCTTTCCACAAACTTACAATCTACAAATGTTTAAATCCAGTTGTTACAAACATTTTATGAATGGAGGATGCCTTTAGGCACATGGACCTTTTTGTTTTATCTGTGTTTTTCCTTCCTCCGTTCATTGTCTCTTAAAAAAAAAAAAAAAAAAAAAAAAAATTTTAGGATCCGTCCGACTCAGAGGCCCTCTGTGTATCTTTTTAGCATTATTTTTCAACAGTGGTGTTCGGCTAGCCGCTAGTCCTACCAATAACCTGCCTTACCCTTAGGTAAGCACTACAGATTTGTATCAGGTTTATTCCCCTGGAAAGGTTGCCGACCAAGACTGACGAGTACCATCCACCCGGATTTTTATAAGGTTGTCTCCCCTAGACCAAGGCCGACCAAGGCTAACGAGTCTCATCTACCTGTATAAGCTGAATACAATCGTCTATTATTTGCTAGAATATAATGAAAAGGACGTGACCAGTAGTGAACGGGTTACTCTACCGTCATATTAGTTACCGACACCAATGCAAAATAGTATCAAAACATTGCTGGAAAATCAATTACGAATTAAAAGTTGCTGGAAAAGCGCTCGTGTAAATGCACCTTAACCCCTTCAGTACCGGTGACGTCCTTTTCGTTATATGCTGACAATGATTAGACTATTGTATTCAGTATGGGACGGAAGTGGACCAATTAAATGGTTGCAGACTGTCTCAATTGATTCTTATATCTACCATATATTCTTTATAAGCTTCATAATTGATTCTTATATCTACCATATATTCTTTATAAGCTTCATAATTGATTCTTATATCTACCATATATTCTTTATAAGCTTCATAATTGATTCTTATATCTACCATATATTCTTTATAAGCTTCATAATTGATTCTTATATCTACCATATATTCTTTATAAGCTTCATAATTGATTCTTATATCTACCATATATTCTTTATAAGCTTCATAATTGATTCTTATATCTACCATATATTCTTTATAAGCTTCATAATTGATTCTTATATCTACCATATATTCTTTATAAGCTTCATAATTGATTCTTATATCTACCATATATTCTTTATAAGCTTCATAATTGATTCTTATATCTACCATATATTCTTTATAAGCTTCATAAAACGTCTTAAATATAGCTAGAACAAAATTAAATACACGTTGGTGGTACAGAAAGGGATACACGATAAGGATTATGACGCGTTTTGAGAGTATATTTTGGCTATCATTAGACGATTTTATTCAACTTAGGAAGGACAACATTTACTGCTAAAACATGTCATAATCTTCAAGCGGTTAAGCCACACTGATTAAATATATATATTAACAGACAAAACAAACTATGTATTTTCGCTTAGCAAATTCCCAAACATACCTGGTTAATTTATTTGAAAGCGAATGCGTTGAATTTAAAATTGTCATGGATTAGTCATGCCTCAACCAGTAGGGGAGGACAAAATTGCATTCCACTCACTGTATTCTACATCTTGTGTTGAGAAATATTACATCGTAATGAAGCTAGTTTTTGTCCTGGATGAAAAATGAAAGAATATACAGGTTACGATTTGACCATGGCTATTTTGGCTCCTAACAGGAAATAAGAATGGATTTAATCAATGTAGTAATCATTTGTCCTTTGTTGTATTAAAATTTATATTGATGTTTTAGTCGCCGGGGTATTAAGAAAGGATTAGTTTGAAGCCAAACAGTTTACTCAAAGAGGTAAATAAATAAATACATACTGTCATGTACATTGTTTTGTACAACTACACAACCCCACACCATACACTGTGAACACCTCTCACAGACCTATACACTTCATCATAGTACTACACAACCCCACACCATACACTGTGAACACCTCTCACAGACCTATACACTTCATCAATACTGTCATGTACAACTACACAACCCCACACCATACACTGTGAACACCTCTCACAGACCTATACACTTCATCATAGTACTACACAACCCCACACCATACACTGTGAACACCTCTCACAGACCTATACACTTCATCAATACTGTCATGTACAACTACACAACCCCACACCATACACTGTGAACACCTCTCACAGACCTATACACTTCATCAATACTGTCATGTACAACTACACAACCCCACACCATACACTGTGAACACCTCTCACAGACCTATACACTTCATCATAGTACTACACAACCCCACACCATACACTGTGAACACCTCTCACAGACCTATACACTTCATCAATACTGTCATGTACAACTACACAACCCCACACCATACACTGTGAACACCTCTCACAGACCTATACACTTCATCAATACTGTCATGTACAACTACACAACCCCACACCATACACTGTGAACACCTCTCACAGACCTATACACTTCATCATAGTACTTTTACAATTCCAAGAATGCTGTGTTATGTAGAGTTTCCTGTTCTTGGTTAGATACGTTTTTACCATTAATCTCATTAAAGCTCTTTAGTCAATTCAACCCTTGCCCTTTCTGAAACCTCCTTGCTGTTCACCTAGTTAACCATCTGTAATCTGCCTGTTACTACTCTTACCGAAGAATACCGCAGTTTGTTTCTCTAAAGTAAAACGATAAATAGCTATTGTAGAGAACATTTTTGTTAGATATATACATACACAGAACAATTATGAATACAATTATAGCATATTCTTGCTGCTTTTTATATATCTTTTTGAGTTTAGTGTGCTTCAATGCTCGTAAGAATCTCTGATATCTTAACATTCTTGTTTACTATTTGTGTATGATATTTCTTCCCTTTCTCTTGTCTAATTAATTATTTCATTCTTCATACAGTATTCCCCAGTAGTGTTTATCTTTCTCTATCTTTGCTTTTGGCTGCACAGATCCACTTATAGTATATCATATGTTGGCAAGCTTTTCCCGTTTCTTTTGCAACCCATTTTACTTGCATCAGGTATATCGTTAGGATACTAAACCCTTCATCAATCGGATGGTCCTATAGTAATCTAGGGGAAGAATTCGTTCTTTTATAGCGCTTCGACTCCCACCTGCTCGGATATTGAGGCATCTATAGTTAAGCTGCAATAGATAGATACATGCCCACAGACCATTAGTATTTATATTTCGTCTCAGAAGACCTCAATTAAACAGATCAATGAATCTTCGTATACAGAAAGGGTTAAGCAACTTCAACCAGGAAAGTCTCGTGAAGACATTTTAACTCCGGATCACGTAAACGGATTTCAAAGTTTCAAGTACGGTTTGCCACTGTCAGAGTGAAGTTGGTTCTAGTTACAGAGTTATTTTGAGCTCTTGCAACCTATTTAGAGTTCCTGTAACCTATTTAGAGCTCTTGTAACCTATTTAGAGTTCCTGTAACCTATTTAGAGCTCTTGTAACCTATTTAGAATTCCTGTAACCTATTTAGAGCTCTTGTAACCTATTTAGAGTTCCTGTAACCTATTTAGAGCTCTTGTAACCTATTCAGAGTTCCTGTAGCTATCTAGAGCTCCTTCAATTTAATTTAGAAATACTACAGCCTATTTAGAGATACTGCAGCCTATTTAGAGATACTGCAGCCTATTTAGAGATACTACAGCCTATTTAGAGATACTGCAGCCTATTTCATTCACCGACTATCATTCTACGAACTCGCAAACTCACACACAGACATACGTACAATGTACATTGATTCCTGTTCAAATTGTAATTAACATAGTCACATACGCGATCATTGACTATCCCAGAACCAACAACTGATGCATAGATATTATAGTTCTCTCTCTCTCTCTCTCTCTCTCTCTCTCTCTCTCTCTCTCTCTCTCTCTCTCTCTCTCTCTCTCTCTCTCTCACCTTAACTTTTTGTCCTGCCCAAAGTGTTAATGTTGTCCTTGGATGGAGTCACCTCCTTAGCACTGTTAAAACTCTCTTGTTCATGTGTTGCTCTGTGCGGGGCTTTTTTTTATTGTGTCTATCCTTGCCTGTGTGTGCTTCTGGGAGTTTTTTTTATTCTGCGCGCGCATGTGTGTGTGTTATAGTCATAAACTCTATCCTCTGTAACTCAAAAAGGGCTAGAGCAAATTAGCTGCAAATTTCCACATCTATTCCTTGACTGGCTCTACCCAAATGGTAGCAATATTCGCTCGATTACTTAGGCGTTTTTGAGTTACAGAGGTTAGAGTTCATGATTTCTCGCCTACTTATAGCTAATAGACTATAGTATCGTGGCAGTGTGTTTGTGTACAGCTTGAATATACACACATTATCGCCATAATTTCAGTATCTACTTAATATATATTTGGAATTATATTATTCATCATGGCATGGTGATACATACTTGCTAGTTGTAGATATTCAAACATTGTTATACTGTAATTCTGTAAATCAATAATTAACTGGCCACCACGCATTCTATTTTAATTGTTTTTACTCCCTTACGCTGCAGGCATATTTCCACTATAATAGGGCTCATTCAGGCACTCCTGATTGTTTAGGCAAGACATCAATATTTAGCAGAATATTAACACTAAAATACGGTTGTAGTGCAAATATAAGTTCACGCCACCAAATTCAACAAACTTATTATCCATCATAAACTG
This sequence comes from Lithodes maja, assembly GCA_037953745.1. Classification (NCBI taxonomy): domain Eukaryota; kingdom Metazoa; phylum Arthropoda; class Malacostraca; order Decapoda; family Lithodidae; genus Lithodes; species Lithodes maja. Next base: position 62,020 of record JBAKBP010006512.1, on the reverse strand, counting down.
GCTTGATATTTGCATTTTGTAGTTCCGATGTTTACGGCTCCAACTTCCTTATAGGCTGAACCTCGCAAGTGGTCAATTATGATACACTAACGAACTATTTCCACGAAGTGCTTGTGCCAAAAAAAAAAATCACAATGTTGGTATTCAATACTTAAGGAGAGATTATCACTCAAGGATTATATTATTCTTGACCTCCTTCTCCGTCCTGCTTAACTCCATTAGTTTTGGCATCTTAAGACGTTCGCCCTATTAGTTAGATGATTTTAGGACATTTCGCTCCATTTATGTTAATGTCCTTTCGTGCCATTTGAGTAACGAGTTTTTTCCTGGCAAGCGATAGCGAGCCTAAAATTTAGAAGGACGTTTTTCTATCACAAAATTTACACATCTATCTTGAAGGGGGGTATTGGGGGTATTTGTTAAAGCTTGATGAAGGTCTAATGAGCAAACTAATAATCTACACAAAGTGTTCAAATATTCCTGACCACGACTGTACATAGTTAGAGGTAGGTTTGTGTAAAATGTAACATGTAGTGTGTTATATAACTATATAACTTGGAGGAACAATCAACTAATATACTAATCTCTTCTAAAGATGTACTTTCTACCCTCTCTGGGCTTAATACTAAGAAGGCGTACGGTCCGGACGGTGTTCCACCTGTTGTACTCAAAAACTGTGCTTCCGTGCTGACTCCCAGCCTAGGCAAACTCTTTCGTCTCTGTCTACCCTCTAACGTCTTCCCTTCATGCTGAAAGTTTGCTCTCATTCAACCTGTCCCAAAGAAGGGTGACCGCTCTCAACCCTCCAACTATCGTCCAATTGCTCTCATCTCTTGTATTTCTAAAGTTTTTGAAACTATTCTTGCTTCCAAATTTCTTAAGCATTTCTCTTCTCATAATCTGCTCTCAGATCGCCAGTATGGCTTCCTTAAAGGTCGCTCTACTGGTGATCTTCTTTCATATCTTACTAACTCTTGGTCATCCTCCTTTCGGGACTTCGGTGAGACTTTTTCTATTGCACTAGACATATCGAAGGCTTTCGATAGAGTCTGGCACAAATCTTTAATTTCTAAACTACCCTCCTTCGCTTTCTATCCCTCCATCTGTGCCTTTGTCTCTAATTTCCTTTCCGGCCGTTCCATAGCCGCGGTTGTGGACGGCCATCGCTCACTTCCTCACCCTATAAACTCCGGTGTTCCTCAGGGCTCTGTCCTATCTCCTATTATCTTTCTAATTTTTATAAATGATCTTCTCAACTGTACCTCAATTCCTATCCATTCATACGCAGACGACTCAACCTTACACTACTCCATTAGTTTTTCAGAACGCCCAAGCCAGCAGTTCCTCAAGGACAAATGGAATGAAGCCATAGAACACTTAAATTCTGATCTAACTACTGTATCCAATTGGGGCAGAGAAAACCTTGTTACCTTTAATGCTTCCAAAACCCAATTTCTCCATCTATCAGGAACTCCCAGCGGACTATCCCTTATTCTTCAACAATAATAATAATAATAATCTTCTGGTTACTTATATAGCGCCCGTATCTCCTCCTTCGAGGATTCACAAGCGCTTGGCTTTCTTTAGTCTACCAGAGACCATTACCCATCCCCCTTGCTCATGGGGAGATGGTAACCGCCGGCTATATCCCAGAAAAACTTTTCAATCTGAGCGGGGATTGAACGCGAGACCTCGAGATGGGAATCAGGCACGCTGTCAACTGAGCCAGCCGGACGGCTGGCTCAGTACACAAATCAATCCTTCATCTTCTCTCAATATTCTTGGTGTCACTTTTTCTTCTGCTCTCAGTTGGAAGGACCATATTACCAGTCTTGCTAAGGCAGCCTCCCAGAAGCTGGGTGTGCTCAACCGCCTTAGGGGGTTCTTTACCCCTGCACAGCTTCTTGCTTTGTACAAGGCATAGAGCATCCTTGTATTGAGTATTGTTCACATGTGTGGGGAGGTTCCTCTCACACCGCTCTCCTAGACAAAGTTGAAAGGAAGGCCTTTCGTATCATTAACTCCCGTCCACTCACCAATTCTCTGCAATCTCTCTCTCTCCGCCGCAATGTTGCATCTCTCTCTCTATTCTATCGCTACTATAATAATCAGTGTTCCTCAGCGCTTTCCCAGTGTATACCACCTCCTTTACGTAGGGTATGTGGTACCCGTCTTGCAATACAATCCCACCCCTACTCTGTGCAACTCTCAAACCCAAGAGTGAAACGTTACTCTCAAACTTTCTTCTATTCAACAGCTGGGCTCTGAAACTCTCTCCCAGAATCAGTCTTTCCCTCTTCCTATGACTTAAATTGCTTCAAACTCCGTGTGTCCAGGCATTTTGGCTCGAACGTCCCTTGATTTTGGCCCTGTCACTCTTTCAACTATGGGGGAGGCACTCGCTATAGGCAGTTCTGCCTTTTGCCTCCCTCACTCACATAGAACAAAACAAAAATAATAATATAGTTATATTTATAGGATCCGTATCAATCACACTTAATCATTTGTGTTCATGATTTCTATTCTTTCTCTGCCTTCCCCTGCCCCCCCCCCCCTTCTATCTCTCTCTCTCTCTCTCTCTCTCTCTCTCTCTCTCTCTCTCTCTCTACGGACAAAATAGAGCCATAGAAATTAACAACGCAGTCAAGGTCATGTGCGAACAAGAGAAGGTACTGTATGTGGACAATTGGACCACCTTTGTAGGGAACTTGTCCCTGTACAGCGGAGATGGCATTCATTTATCAGAAAAAAGGCGTTCAGCACATGAGTGACACCCTAAATCAAGCAACCTACATTGCCCACGAAAACAACGCCAGTCAGGACCGAGAAATAACTATGCTAATAGACTCCTCTGAGTATTGATATCGCTACCCCCGGAAAAGCCCTCCCACAACCCCACCCAATCAAACTCCACCCGCACAGTTAAGAGAAATAAATAACCCCGCCCAACCCTTCCAAGTCCATCACAACCATTTAAACGAAACCGTCAACCCCAATGGCCCACAAGTTGCGAAAACTTACCTACCTGAACCACAAAACAAACTAAACAACTCCACCCAACCCCATCCAAGCCAACCCAACCAACTGAATGAATTTGACAACCCGCCGCGGCTTCAAGTCACAACCCCAAACCCATCCTCACCAATAAGAAAAACAAATCCAGCGTATGCTGAGAGAAATGATATAAAAATAATATCCATAAATGCCTGCTCAATAAGAAACAAAATAGAACTCAAATGTCTGTTATTAAATGAGAAAGTTGACGTTATTTGTATAACGGAAACACATCTGAACCTTAAAAATAAAGATCTACTTCATGAATATCACAGAGCCATATACAAATTTTCATAAAGACCGTAACAATGGAAAACAAAGAGAGGGGGTTGCAATGTACGTTGCAACCTACTTAAACCCAGTCGAGGTGACTCTCCCCGAAAGTAATGCAGAAATAGTGTGCGTCAAAATAAATACAAAAAACATGAACTTAAATATCACTACAGCGTACCGACCACCGAGACTAACTGTTGCCGATGATACAATTTTTTATGAAATACTAGAGAAAACCCTTAATTCCGACGAAACAGTTTTACTAGGTGACTATAACCTCCCCCTAATTGACTGGAATACCCTGACCGGAAAAAATGCTGAGTCACGCCTAATGACAAGCTTCATCCAGGACAATTTTTTGACTCAACACGTAAAACAGCCGACGCGAGACAGGAATATATTAGACCTCGTAATCACTACCCAAGAAAATTTATTATCAAACCTGGATGTAGGTGAACATCTGGCAACGTCCGATCATAAAATCTTAAGAATCAACGTTATAAGCAAATATTCCTCAGTAAAAACAACAGGAATGGTTTCGGACTTCAAAAACGCAAATTATGACGGACTTAAGGAATCGCTATCAAACATACACTCAAACCTCATAAATATAAAGTAAATGAACTATGGGGACATTTTAAGTCTACAATTACAGAAGCGCATAAACAATTTGTACCCATGAAACCAAAACGTAATACGAAATCAAGTATGCCCCCTTGGTACAGTAGAGACATTGGCAAGGCAATAAGGAAAAGGAATCAACTCCACAAACTTGTAAAAAATAACACAAACACTGAAGTAATTAAAAACTTGTACAAAAATAGTAGAAGGGAAGTGAAAAAAATAATTAGGGCGAACAAACAAAATTACGAAATGACTATTGCCAGAGAAAGTGCCACAAACCCCCAAAAATTCTACAGTTACGTAAACAAAAATAAACAGATCAAAAGCGGAATCGGACCGCTAATAGAAGATGGCCAGACAATAACAGGTGACACAAACACGGCAAATCTGCTCAACAAATATTTTGGCTCAGTTTTCACAGAAGAAATTATCGATCATACCCTTGAAAATAACACCTCAACTCATGTGATAGGAGATTTCACCATCAGTGTTACAGAAGTACAAAGCAAATTGAGTAATTTAAATGTAAATAAGACCCCGGGACCCGACATGCTCCACCCGAAAATAATTAAGAATGTCAAGGACGAAATAGCAAAACCCCTGACACAACTATTTAACTAATCACTACTACAGGGGATTGTACCGAGTGATTGGAAAGATGCGAACATTACGCCGATATACAAGAAGGGTAGCAAGGCCAAAGCGAGTAATTACAGACCAATTAGCCTAACTTCAATTGTAGGAAAAATCATGGAAAAAATCATTAGAGATAAGATAGTAGATTACCTCGAATCAAACAACCTAATCAAAAATAGTCAACACGGCTTTAGATCAAATAAGTCATGCCTAACAAATTTGATTGAATTTTATAACAAACTATTCACATATAACGACATGACGAAATCACTAGATATAATCTTCTTGGACTTTCAAAATGCTTTCGACAAGGTGCCTCACCGAAAACTATTGGCTAAACTGGAGAGGATAGGTATCAAAGGTGAAATTCATTCTTGGATACAAAATTGGCTTACAGACAGAAGACAGAGAGTGGTGATAAATGGAGTGGAATCGGAGTGGGAGCCTGTCACTAGTGGAGTTCCACAGGGTTCAGTCCTTGGACCGGTCCTGTTTCTCATTTACATTAACGATATCGATGTAGGGGTAAACAACACCATTTCCAAATTCGCCGACGATACAAAAATAGGAAATACAGTCCTGAACGAAGATGATAGAAATGCGTTGCAATCTGATTTAAACAAGATATCAGAGTGGTCGAAAAAATGGCAGATGCCCTTCAATGTTGATAAATGTCAGGTGCTGCAGGTTGGTAGCAGAAATATGAAATACAAATACGAAATGAATGGCAAACAAATAAAAACCGCAACGGTAGTAAAAGACCTAGGGGTCTAGGGGTGCTAATATCTGAAAACCTAAAAACTTCCGACCAATGTATAGCAGCTGCAAATAAGGCAAACATAGCATTGGGCTTTATTAAACGAAAATTTACATATAAACATGAAAACGTAATAGTGCCACTGTTCAAAAGTATGGTGAGGCCCCACCTTGAATATGGTGTGCAGTTCTGGTCACCTTATCTGATCAAGGACATTGTAAGACTCGAGTCAGTACAGCGTAGAGCGACGAAGATGATACCCTCATTAAGAAATAAACCATATGAAGAAAGACTTAAACGATTGAACCTGTTCTCATTAAAAAAGAGGAGGTTGAGGGGTCAGCTTATTGAGTGCTTTAAGATACTAAAAGGTTTCGACAAAGTCGATGTAAATGCACTATTCACATTAAACAATACTAATCAAACTCGCGGAAATGGAATGAAATTAAAAACCAAAAAGGCAAACCTAGATGTCACAAAGAGTTTCTTCACCTACAGTGTGGCGACAGAGTGGAATAAACTACCAGCGAGAGTGGTGGAGAGCGACACAATAAACGCTTTCAAGGGAAGGCTTGACCTCTATCTGCAGAGGGCTGGGGTGAAAAAAAAAAAAAAAAAAATTTATGTATATGTATGTGTGTGCACTGTACAGTATGTATATATATACTGTATATATATGTATGTATGTGTGTATGTATGTATGTGTGTATATGTGTGTACCGGTGCATATATGTGTATGTATGTATGTATGTATGTATATGCATATGTATATGTGTATGTATGTGTATATGTATATGTATGTATATATATATATATATATGTATATGTATATGTATGTATGTGTATGTGTGTATGTGTATATATGCATATATGCATATATAGTTTGTAAGGCCAGACTGCCTAGTAAGGACCTTGAGGTCCGTGTGGTCTGTGTATCTATGTAGCTCTATGTAGCTATGTAGCTCTCTCTCTCTCTCTCTCTCTCTCTCTCTCTCTCTCTCTCTCTCTCTCTCTCTCTCTCTCTCTCTCTCACACACCTTTGCTCCCCGATTCCCCGTAGAGGTAATGAGGATTTATTTCTGTGTAATTCGCTGAGGCCAGGTTAAGGGGAGACTGGCCGTTTGTTTGGTCTATTAATTCATTTATCCATATATTTTTTTAGTTTCCTCCGTAGACCTCCATCAAGTTTATAAAAACACCCCCTAGACCCCCCTTCAAGATAAATTTGTACATTTTACAGTAGAAAAATGTCCCGGCCAAAGGAAGGTTCCTCTTAAAATTGCAGGCTCGCTATCGCTCGCCAGGGAAAAATCGACACCTAAATGCCACGAAAGGTCTTAAAATTCACAACGAAATGGGGCGAAAGATGTTAAAATCGCCAAACTAATGGGCCGAACGTCTTATAATCTCAAAACTAGTGAGGCTAAACATTAGGGAGAAGGGGGTCCAGAAAAACGGTCTGCCTCCCCTTAACGCGGGACTTTTACGCGATAATTCCGTGTCGCGAAATGGATTTCTCATGAGGGTTGTGGAATGGATTTCTCGTGGATTTTCATGTTTCAGTGTTGGGGGATTCAATTTGTCCCTGTAGGCGTCAAATTATTTTAATTATACGTCCCCCATCTAGAACATGCAAATTAGGTACGGTACAGTAGCTATATATATTTTGTTATCAAGGTGTAATGATAATGTATCCTAATTAGTTAGCATTAACATTGGCTGGAATATGTGTTCGAGGATATATATTTTATTTATAATGCTGTTTTTCACTATATTATTTCATATATATATAGTATATATTTTCTGTTTTCTCTATTTACCTTTACCCAGGTGACACCTTTAGCCTAGTCTACCTGGAAAGCTTGATTATTAAAGCAAGGGTGGTTAAGCCGGTATCACACGAGCGCTTTTTCCCTCAACATTTATGCTCAACACTGGTCTGACAGCTTATGAGGTCAATATTTATAATATTTCTGTTGACTACATTCATCTACCACCAGTCTAGTTTCCGATACCAGTGCAAAATATCTCTGAAATGTTGCCAGAAATCTTTTGAGCATCGAATGTTGACTATAAAAGCTCTCTTGTGATACCGGTTTTAAGCTGTTTGCAACACTCCATGGTCTCTGAAGAGGCTTTGGCAGGTTTACACATACCGGTACATGAAAAGTAATTAATATAAACTGTTTTCACCTGTATTTTGCGGTTGTGTGTGTGTGTGTGTGTGTGTGGTGTGTGTGTGTGTGTGTGTGTTAGCGAGAGAGAGAGACTGTGACACTGTGTTAACCCCTTCAGCACCATGACGCCTATAATACCTTCGATTCTGGCTAAAATTCGATGTTTTTATGCAGTTTAAGAAGGACTTTTTATTAAAACAATTTTGTTTATATCGTATTTGCCCATTTGTGCTGCAGAGGTAGATTATATACTAAACAATTGGCAACTGGTAACCAGAATATGATGCAAATTACGTAATGGTGGTGAAGGGGTTAAACTGCATGTACAGTATTTTTGTACACCTAGTCATTCAAATTACTTCAAACTACCGGTACCCATAGGAAGTCCGTGGGAGTTAAGGGGAGATTTCCACTTCAGGGATATTTCTCTGGACCCCTTTCTCCCTCATGTTTAGCCCCATTGCTTTTGAGATTTTAAGACGTTCGCCACATTAGTTTGGCGATTTTAAGAACTTTCGCCCCATTTCTGTGAATTTTTAAGACCTTTCGTGCCATTTAGGTGTCTATTTTATCCTGGCGAGCGATAGCGAGCCTGTAATTTGAGAGGAACCGGCCTTCGGCCGGGAAATTTGTTAGTCTCGGGAATACACTAAAAACCTCCCCTTAAGCCGTATCGTATATGGCATTTGTATACTGAATATACTACCGTGTGCATTTATAGGGTGTTATATTAATTTACTTTAGAGATAAGTTTTCCCCCAAAGGTCTATATATTTGAGTGTAGTGGGTAATTCTAGTATCGTGAACAGTCGGATTCGTATTTCATTCTCTTACACACACAAATACACACATGGAGCACAACACAAAGGGGTACAACACAATAACTAAGCAAAGGCACACACAAACACACATAACAACACACTACCAACAAAACAAAATAGCCCAGCCAACCCAACCCATCACACACGCACGCACACGTAACAACACACTGCACACACACACGTCCATGCAGTGTGTGTCCAAGGAGAGTGCACACACAAGGTAAGTAGGATGGGGGGTATGGGGGAGGTGGGTGGGGGGGGGGTCAAAATGGCTGTTGGGGAGAAGGGGGAGGGGGGGGGTAACTGAGGGTGATGTCTCCCAAATACAGGAAGGCTATTGATTCCAGATACAGTCTCTTCTTTTATTGAATCTCCCCCCTCCCTCTCTCCCTTTCCTCTATTTGTGCTGCAGTAGTACCCCTGTGTGTGTGTGTGCGTGTGTGTGTGTGTGTGTTTGAAAGAGAAAGCGAGAGAGTGAGTGAGAGGTGGGGTAAGAATCTTAAAGTGTGCATGAGAAAGATATTTGAGAGAGAGAGGTAATCATAGTTGAAGAGCTTTGTGATATTGCCGAGAGATAGGTGGATAGATAAGCAAGAGAGAGAGAGAGAGAGAGCGCGAGAGAGAGATTGGGGAGGGGGGGGGAGTTAGAGGGAGACAGAGCGCTCAGGTAGACTTATTGGCAGGTAGAAAGACAGAGAGAGAGAGAGAGAGAGAGAGAGAGAGAGAGAGAGAGAGAGAGAGAGCAGTACAGTCGTGAGCACTAGTAGCTATGCACCCATATGAATCTGTATCGAACCCAAACGACACAATACACTTCTCTAATGTATTTAAAATGCTTCATAATTTAGTGTTAATTGTTCAGTTATTCAAATGAATGTATACTGGTTTATGATCGCGTCTGTTCTCTCTGTTTGTAGCGCCCAAATATTTATTAATGTGTTGTGCAAACTATTGCGAAACATGTTTCACTGTTAGATAACCTGCAATGTATCAAGTTTATTTTATTGTGCAATCATATTGATAAAGGTGGCTCAGGTATATATATATATATATATATTATATACATAGATATAGATATATAGATATATATAGATAGATAGATAGATAGATAGATGATGTTTCATTATTGGTCATATTCAGAGTATATCCTAATAATGATCCTGTGATTGTGTGAGAGAGAGAGAGAGAGAGTACAAAGAAGTACAAAGGAAATCAAGCAACAACAGGTTTAGTGACCCTTCTAGGCTGCTTGTCCTTCAAAACACTGAGAATCAAGTGTCCAAACAGTGGTTTAGAGTGGGTAAGGGAACTACTACCCTGCCACTAACGTGGCAGGACTAGGAAGTTAGTAGGGGACATATGGGTTAGTAACTGAGGGGAGGATAAAATAAAGTTATTCATTTACAAACGCAGTCAGTCGCGGGTGTGATGCGAGATATTTGTCTAAGCGGAGTTTAAATGAATCAACGGTGCTGCAGTCTATAACGTCTCGGGGAAGCCCATTCCACAAGTTGACAACTCGATTGAAGAAGAAATTCTTAGATTCGTGTGAGTTAAAAGATTTACCAATAATTTTGCAACCGTTTCCCGTTTCCCCGCGTGTAATTATATTGGTCGATAGTGAAGTACTTACTATAGTTCATATTGTCGATGCCTTTGATGATTTTGAACACTTGAATTAAGTCACCTCTTAATCTGCGCTGGGTTAAAGGAAATAGATTTAATTCTCTAAGACGCTCTTCGTATGGTTTGTTCTTTAGGCTAGGTATCATTTTGGTAACTCTACATTGAACTCGTTCTAGCTTGTTTATATCTTTTTGGTAATAAGGGCACCAGGATTGAACGCAGTATTCCAGAAGAGGGCGGACTAAGGAATTGTAAAGGGTTAGGATAACTTCTTTGGATTTATGCTCAAATGACCTTCCTATAAAGCCAATTATTTTGTTTGCCTTCTTAACAACTTCTGAACATTGTTGACTCGGTTTTAGGTTACTCGATATTGTTACTCCCAGATCGGTTTCTTTGTTTACATTCTTAAGCTGAGTGCCATTCATCGAATAGTTTGCTTTCTCATTTAGGTAGGCTATCCGATATGTAGTACTTTACATTTATCCGCATTGAAACTCATTTGCCAAATTTGGGCCCAACATGACAATTTATCTAGATTGTGTTGCATATCGTCAGCTTGTTCTTTTGAGAGTACTCCATTTGCAATTTTTGTATCGTCAGCAAATTTTGAGATTGTACAGGTGAGACCCTCATCTATGTCGTTGATGTAAATTAGAAAGAGAATTGGTCCTAGTACCGATCCTTGGGGTACCCCGCTACTTACATTGGTCCATTTAGATGCCTTACCGTTTATGACTACTCTTTGCTTTCTGTCGCTGAGCCAATTTTCTATCCATTTCAACACACCGTCTTGTATTCCATGCGCTTTTAGTTTTAGCAGTAAACGTTTGTGGGGAACTTTGTCAAAGGCCTTTTGAAAATCAAGGTATTTAATATCTACAGCTTTACTCTCATCGTAGAGGTTGAGGATATCATGGAAGAAGTCTAAGAAGTTTGTTAAACAGGAACGTTTTTTACGAAAGCCGTGTTGAGTATCTTTAAGTAAGTTATTTGCCTCTAAGTGATTTACGAGTCTGTCTCTTATGACCGTTTCTAGCATTTTACATACAATTGAGGTTAAGCTAATTGGACGATAGTTACTGGGTAGGGATTTGCTGCCTTTTTTTAATATCGGTGTTACGTTGGCTAGCTTCCACTGATCAGACATAGTCCCAGACTGCAAGGATTCATTGAAGAGCAATGTCAGTGGTTTGGAGAGCTCATCCTTAGCTTCCTTTAGAACTCTAGGCGAGATTGTATCAGGTCCAGGGCCGGTATTTATAAAAGAATTTAAAAATTTCCCTAAAAGTAATTTTAACTAAAAGAAAATCCTTAAAAGTTATTCATAAAACATTTAAAAGCAGCTTTTAGTGGAAGCGTTAAGAAAGCTGCCACAATCGCTATTTCGCTACATCTAGCAAGATTACAATTGATGAATAACGTTTAATAGGTAAGTATAGGCTTCTAATTGCATATACTAATTACTATAAAACATTAGGGTAATTATGCAATATTTTGTTATTGTGAAATCTATTATATATTGCTAAATTGAAAGGGTAATATATTTACCATACCAAAACAATTGCATACTCCGGTGTGGCAGCATCTGAGATAGTTGCCAAATTCGCGAGTTTTCACAATTCGTAAAGTGGGGTAATTTCGGAAATTTTTCGAGTTTGTTTTTTACAATTTCTCCTGACTGTAAACACATTGTAGAGACTTAAGTAGGTCAAGTAATGTGTAGTGATAATGCGCCGTGCGCCGTAATCCAGGAAGCCTCCTAAAATTATCCCCCATAATATCCTTATCCTAAATGATGTCCGAAGTATTCTTGAAAAGTGGAAAACTTCGGACTTGTATGGTTAAAGCGTTTCCATTATACAGTATAATGACAATGGCTAATTACTTATTATCGCCGAAGTTATGACCGCAGTCCGAAATCACCCCAGTTTACGGTAATTTGCAAAAAAATAGGGTGCAAATAGGCTACTTGTTCTCGGATGTTATGAAATAGGCCTATCTTGTGACAATCTAATATTATATCTTAGTCCTTCTACACTCCTTTAATTTGGTCTATTTGTTAGTGTTCTTCCAACAAGTACAGTATTATAGGTTTGACTCCTGTAAGGAGATAAAGAAAACCTAATATTTAGTAGTGGCCCCGTAATCATTGACGAACATGCCTATTACATAAGGCATCCTCTTCAAACACTAATTCGCCGTAGTTTGAATCTACCGCGCAGAGCATTTAAAAACTGAGGAGCCTTCATCATGAGCGCACGCGACCTCACTCATGGCTTCAGTCATTATGAATTGGGTTCTCACTACGAAAAAACTTCGTAAAAAATAAAAACAAAAAGAAAATAAGAATAACTATCTAATAAGCTTTCCATCATATCGTGGATGTACTTGTGTGGATCTCTGACCAGACGCTGATTCAGGCGTCATTCCTCCTTCACTGACATATCAAGTAAACCAAGATCCTTAATACATCAACGAATGGGAAGGGGACGGTCGGGAGGGCCCCAGTCGTCAATGATTACGGGGCCACTACTAAATATTAGGTTTTCTTTATCTCCTTACAGGAGTCAAACCTATAATTTATTAGTGGCCCCTCCATCATTGACGAACATGCCTGATTCTAAGACTGGAGGGGGACATTCGTAATCATATCATAACTCTAGAAAAGTAGATAATAAAAACAACCACATAGTATTCTTATTCTTGAAAAAATATATTTAATCATTGGCATCGCCGAAAAATTCAAGAAAAAGTGGGTTCAGGCAGGTGCGTGCTTCAAAGAAGCCTGCCTGACAAAATGGGTAACCCTAAAGATTCTGAACACAGATCTGTAGTTACAAAGGCACCCCACTCAACGAGTGGTGACAAAAATAACAAGTTATAAGCTTATATGTGCACATCATAAACCCCAACATAATCGTGGAGATAAATTGCAAAGGATCTCCACTGATTCTAAAATTAAATTGCTTTCGCAGTTAACACTACTATAACAACTCTGTTGTTTTGTACTTACATTGTACTAGCATAATTTCTCTCTGAGAAAATTTTATATCACATTAACCTTACATTTGTATCACAGCTCTCATACTCCGGCGGGGTCTAGGGTGTCCTATGTCAACTGACTGCACCCCCCCCCCCCCCCCCTTTGTGAAAATAAACAAAAGTGACTGTAGGGTAACCTAGACCCTCTGCCTTAAAGCTATACATGGTAAGGAAGGTTTATCTAGAGCAACTGACAAGTATCTAGACAAAAACGTATGATTAGACGCCCACAACTGAGTGGACGCGATATCTTCCACTGAAAAGTTTTTCAGGAAACGTAAAGAGGCTGCCCATTTGCGTAAATAGTGGGCCCTACCCACTACGCCGGGATTACTCTCTTTAATGACTTCGACCAGAAGAGAGGCTAATCGCCGTTTAAGTAAGCGTTTACCCGTACTTGCTACCCATAAAGCACCTTGGGGGTTTAGAGGAGCTACTCTCAAATATTTGGTTAGGGCTTGCACTAGACATAGATTATGATGCACCTTTCCCCTTTTTAATGCCGGCACCGTGAACTCCGAAAACACGTGTGCACTGTGCTCATTCTTGGCTACAAAACCTGGGGAAGGCGCAATGTAAATACATTCGTTAAGTCTACCAAACCTAAGGCAATTGGGTGTGTTGCTCATCGCCGCCAGCTCAGACACTCTGTTCCCGGTGGCCAAAGCCATAAGGAAAACCGCCTTTTTTAAGAGTAAAGCAAAGTCTGCAGTATTTTGGTACAGACGAGAGTGAAGTAAAGACAAAGCTTTGTCGAGAGACCAAGTAGGCATGAGCTGACGGGGAGGTGGGCGAAGTTTAAAACAAGCTCTCATAAAACCAGTTTCTTCCGCCACTGGTATGGAAAGACCTGTCAGGTCTAAAAAGGGCACTCTAATTGCAGTTAAGTGATTTTTTAATGTTACCACTGATAAATGTTTCTGTTCAAACAGATAATTCAAGTAATTGAAAATTAAAGCCACTGACGGCACATTCTGTTCCGTTCTGACAATCCAGGAAGTAAAGGCTTGCCAATGTGAGTGATACTGACGTTTCGTAGACTGAGTAAATTGATTGATTAATTTATTAGTTACATCTCTACCGTATGGTGCCAGCCACTTGGCCTCCTGAATGTCCATAATGCAAAAGTCAGCGAGGTCGCTAGGTTGCCAATCGTGTCTAAGTGGAAATACCCGACCGGGAGCGATACCGGGTCCGGGCACCACGTTTTCAATTGCTGGTACCATAACTGCGCCGGCCACAGGGGCGCGATTAGCGAGACTAAGCCTTGATAATCTCGTAGTTTGTTCACTACGTGGCACATTAGTGACGCATCTGGCGGTGGAAACAGATAGATGGAGCTCCATCTGTTCCAGTCTGTCACTAGGGCGTCCGGCCCCCCTGCCGGCGTTATCGACCGGCGGGTGAGGTATAGAGGGAGTTTGTGAGTCTCCTCGGACGCAAAAAGATCCACTTGTGGATGGGAGAGCTCTGCAATCATTAGGTTGAAAATGGGTTGCTTGAGCTCCCATTCTACTGATGTGCTCTGTCTCCGGGACAGAGCGTCTGCCCAGACGTTCGCTACGCCTGGGAGATAAGATGCGTGAAGGTAAATTTCTAGTCTGTTGGCTAGAGTAAAAATCTCTTCCGACACGTTTAGCAACCCCCTGGACCTCGTTGATCCATGTTTCTGAATACAGTGAACCGCATTCAGATTGTCCATTCTGAAGGCCAACGACTTGCCCCGTAACGCCGGGCCGTGAGCCTGAAGGAAATACAAGGGGACTAGTAATTCTTTGACATTGATGTGAGAGATTTCTAAGTGGGGCCAAAGTCCCTGACCCTGGTGCCCCTGATTTGATTGAAATCCCCAACCTATTGTGCCTGACGCATCCGTGTCTATCCATACCGTTGGTGGAGGAAAATCCATGACATTATTGAGTACAACGTTTCCCTCTTTGCCCAGACCGCTAGTAAGTTGTGGATTAATTTCGGGATGGGCCATAATTTTCCCGCCGGTAAGAGCGGGAAATATTTGTTGCCTTCCAATATTAGTCGTTTTACTTTCAACCGGCCCAACTTGACAGTTAGTTGAATCCAGTTGAGAGAGCCGACCAGAGATTCCCAGACCCTTCGCGTCGTAGTCAGACTGTGAAGAAACCTGAACAGTTTCCTGCGAAACCTGTTGCGATTGTCCACACTCTGACTCAGAGTGAGAGCGGCTGTGTCCCAGACCAGCCCTATCCACTGAATTACTCGTGAGGGAACAAGGTTTGACTTTACCAGATTTACCTTGAAGCCTAGAGTTTTGACATGATTTAAAATAATATTGACATGTTTTATGCATAAATGTTGTGTCTCTGCCACCACCAGCCAGTCGTCCAGATACCACAACACTCTGATCCCCTGTTTTAACAATGGCATCAGGGCTTGCCGGACTAATTTCGTGAATAATCGAGGTGCTAGGTTCAAACCGAACGGCATCCTTTGAAAAACAAAATTTTGGTGCCTGATCCTTAAGGCCAAAAACCTTTGAAATCTTTTGTTGACCGATACGTGCCAATAGGCGTCTGTCAGGTCTAGTGAGCACATCCAACCTCCCGGCGGAAGTGTTAGCCTGATTTGGTGTACAGTTAACATTCTGAAAGATTCGTTGTGAATGTGAAGGTTCAGGTAAGACAGGTCTACGACCGGCCTCATCTGAACACTGTCCCTTTTGGGAACCAAAAATAGTTTGGACGTGAATACAGGGTAATTTGGGGGGACCGGGATGATGACATGCTTGACAATCATTTCCTGGACCAGTGACTCCACCTCTAAAGAAACAACATTCGCCGTGGTCGGCTGACGTAAGCGAGGTCGCCGGAGCCACCGCCAAGTGATGCCTTTGCGAGCCACCATCCTTGCCCAAGTGTTTAATGGCCATGCCTGGTGACACGTTCGGAACGACCCAGTTAGCAGACAAGGGTTCGCCGGCTGTACTACCCTCGGGTCCTCCGGCCTTAAAGTTGGCACCGGGAGTGAGAGAGACTTTAGTTTTTTGATGGTGGGGTTGATGGTGCTGGACGCTTCGCCGGCTGGCTGGTGCTGGCCGATGACTGGCCCTGACCTGGCTTATGCTGGCCGCGTCCTCTCTGACCTGAAAACCTACCCTGTTTATGCCTGTACTGACCTTGGAAGGAGTGGGAAGATTTAGGCGGAAGAAAGGGTTTAGATCCCCCTGGCTGAGCTTTAGAAGTTGGCCTGGGTTTGGGAAAGGTAAATGTAGGTTTCTTAGAAGGGGTGGAACTGTGCTTAAAAGCCTGTGCCATATTGAACACCGTTCTCCACACTTCAGGGGACATTAGAGAGGGAGTAAGCACTGGTGACATGACCACCTGATTCGCAATGCGATCAGGTAGCTTGCGAACTAAAGACATTCTGAGATCTTGTCTTGCTCGTACCGCCTCAAGCAAGGCGGTGCGTATGTCACCCAAGGATTGGATTGACGACTGGAGGAGCAGTCGCCGGGACAATTCAACCGATCTTCTGGCATCCGCATCTGCGATTGCCTGAGTAGACCTTAGTAAAGACTTAGCCACCTGTTGAGACACTATATATTGGGAGAACAGGCGAAAAGCTTTCCCCCTGAGCCTAAATTCTCTGTCTAAGTGAGTAGGGGTAGGGGTAGTGAAAGGTTCTTTCAGCTCACAAAGATTAATTTTAGGGGCAGCTAGGAAAGAAAACAAAGCTGACGGGACTCCGCCTGCAGACCCTACAGGCATGGAGAACCACGCATGAGTATCTTGAGGGATCTGGTGGGAAGATTTCGAAGTGAATGTCGTTGCAAAGTTTTGAGCCTCTATTTCCCAGTCCATCCAAGGTCCTGGACCCAACTGCCCCACCTTCAAAACAGGATTAGCTACTTCGTCTGTGACGGTCTGTAAATCAAGTTCAGGAGTGAGAGCTGACAAAGTCTTAATATCGTTAAACCCATCCAGCTTAGACCAGTCTGAAAATAGTTTTGAAGCTGAGGCAGGGGGTAAAGCTGGCTTAGTAGCATACACAAAATAGTCCTGGTGATAATAACTAGGTATAGCCTTAATGTTTACATCTAGTACAGTTCCCAAATTATCCAAGGCCCTTAATTTCTTTGATTTGTTGCCTTGAATGACCCACTCACTCGGTACTGGGAGCTCCCCTGACAAGGTAGGCTGGGCTAACTCTGGTTTAGTGGGGGTCAACAGGACCCAAGACTCGTCTGGTCCATAAAGCAAGGGCATAGCTACCTTTCTAACAGGTGCTTTGTCGAGAGGGGGTGGATTAACATCCGTGATGACCCTGACATTGGAAGTTGTTAATGCCGCCGTAGCAGGCTTGGTAGCTACTGATGTTGACATAGTGGGAGGGTTAGGGATCTTAGATAAGACAATCAAAGTCATCAGAGGCCGTACCGTAGAACTTGTCGTGGGAGCCCCCAAATCGAATGTGGGGGCCTCCTGTTGTTGGCCAAAAAATTTAGATAAAGCCTGAGTAAGCAGCCCATTAATTTCTTGCGCAGTAACAAATTGATTTGAAGATGAACTTACAGGTGAATCATTAATATCCTGCGCGGCGTCTAAGCCTGAGCCTGACTCTTGCCCTTCCATTTCCGAAATTATTGAAACTTCGTCTTTCTCTTCCTGAGAAGATCCCTCCGAAGCCGGGGTACCTTGCTGCCAAGACAAGTCAGGAATAGAGGATGGGATCGCCGCGTCCCTGTGGACATCAGCTACTGTGTGACTCGTTTGAGTCAAACGTGGGTGGTCGGGCCCTGGGTGAGCAAAACGCCAAACCCCGAGGCCTTGGCCTACACTTTCTTGAGAATCAGACACATTATCCCGACGTGAATCTTCTAAATCCAGGGTCAAAATATTTATGGGTAAATCCTTGTTACGGACAGGCACCTCACTTGACCCCTGAGACCTAACACAAACCCTGTCTGGGGTAGAGGTATGAAGAGAGGTACTAGGAACTTGTGAATGTAGGGAGGACTTCTTTTTATGTGAATCCTTTTTGGAGGATTTATGGCTACGATGTGATCGTGAACTACTCTTAGATTTTGAGGAATCATCGCCGTGACCACTGGTGGAACTTTCCGTCCTACTCTTCTTACTCGCCGGGGAAGAGGCAAGACTAGATGATGGCTGTCTGAGAGGTGACCTGGACCGAGATCTCGCCCGAGATGATGAGGCGGATGCCGGAGGTGTAGGCTCTCGTAGACGTTTGGTTGTAGCCGCAGAAGATACCGAACCACGCCTAGTCTCCGCCGGTGCATGACTCGTGACTCTAGAGGAACGTTTAGGGGGAGGGTGTGCAACTAATAACTTGTCCCAAAGAGGGACGTTATCACATTGAAGTGATTTATGAGCAACAATCGTAGTGTTGTAGTGTAATCTGACATCTGTTGCCTTACTTCTTGTAACGCTACTGCTGCGGTCTTATCATCATCGCAAAGGACTTTGATTGCTAATTGGGAGCAAAAAGAACAATTACGCATAACCCAGAGACCCCTTGAACGGTCTAGACATTTAACACACCTTATGCAAAGGGTATGCGCAAAAATAGGGATACCAGCACAAGCAGGGGTAGTGCATAAAGCAAAGACTGGGGCCACGGTAGCCATGACAAGAGACTGGTGTGGAAACTACCGCCAGGTCTGAATTGGTCCGCCGGAGCCCAGCTCTGGAAAAAAAGAAAATTTCCAGGAATTAATGCTCATAAGGTTAATCCAACATGTTCGCACACAAGTGTTAATAGCCCACCGGATAACGAGATGTGATGACACAACGAACACAGCTCGCTATGCGGCGGGGTTTCAGAATATCTAAACAAATCTTCTTTAAGAAAGTGAAGAATACCCTCTGATATAATATCGGTCCAGCATGGCGATTTATAGTCTTTCTGGTGGTGACTGTCTCAAGATTCAATAATGGAACAAAAACAACCCCCCATAAAGACGCCGGCCCTTGAAATATTTTTGCATAATAACACAGGGCAGGCTGACACAAGATCTGATTTCTAACGAATTGTCACAAAACGATCGCCGTGAAAAATGAAGGTGGCGATACCAAAGTATCACTGAATTAAGTAGTTAAATCGAAAATGAATTTGAAAATTCCTTATTTCCTCCAACTAGGAGCACCTAAAAAAAACGATTTTTTAACCAATTGAACCTTCAATTGCCGTAAAAATAAAGGCGGCGATACAAACAGTATTGCTTAAGAATGGAATGGTTAATACACTGAATGACTTAAGATTATCCCACCCTTCCAAGGTACACCCGCCGGGTGAGATGTCAAACGTTAACCCCATAAGTTCCTGTCCCCGCATCTTTGTAAAAGATCGCCGGGTAGGAACGCCCTTAACAACAGCTAGGTTGTTCATGTGGTTTTGTAAAACCTGGTAGAAAAACTACAAAACGTATGTTCGCAAGAACAAAGTTTTTTTATATATAGATGGGCACAGTCAGTCCGCCGGGAATCAAAATGGGCCTGAAACCAGGTACCAACAGAGACGCAGTCCTGGAGAGCCACAGACACCTCATCGCCGGGGACACAAACCTGTGTTAAAAACCACGTGTGGCCTAACACGGCTCTCGGCCGGGTTTTATCATGGTGAAACCGAGAGAAAACCCGCCGGAAGGACACCCACCCTGAACAGACACCATCTGAACGTACACTGTACACGAAGGAAGCCACGCACGACTAACCTAAGAATACAATAAAATCCGTGGAATTAGCCAATACACAACTAAACCAGGATACAAACATAGTCCGAGGAATTGGCCAATACACAACTAAAACCTGGACACACATGGCACAGTAGGGTATATTTATACATAATAAACAATAACACTTGTACATGTGGCAAAAACTACGAGCGGCTGGCTAGGCCTAAGTAGACGGAATAGGAAAAGTTGAAATATACACAAAACACTGGGAATATCACAACAGGAACCAACGCCAACACACCACTGTAGAAAAACTTCCGACAAGGGAAGACTGACTCGGAACCCAGAAAAAACTTCACTAAGTGAAGAAAATAACGCAGGGAACGTCAGAAGCAAAGCTTGCCTCATCAGAAAGATAAAAGGCAGCATTAATAATGCGTAATGAAAGCCGCCTGCACCACAAGCTAACTAACTGTGAAAAAGTTCACATGTCCACAACAGGACCACGAGGGTACGTCCGAAATAGACGCCCCAAACACACGACTCCAAATACACTGCACTGCGGGCAACCAGCCCAGGACACTCCTGCTACGCATATCCTAACCTTACTCGATACATCCCGGAGTAAACAAATGAGAAAAAACTCACTAGGGACGCAACAAATGCGGAACCAGCGGAGCGTGGGGAGACACGTCCGGGCAGGCTGAGCGCAGAGCAGAGAAGGAGGAATGACGCCCGAATCAGCGTCTGGTCAGAGATCCACACAAGTACATCCACGATATGATGGAAAGCTTATTAGATAGTTATTCTTATTTTCTTTTTGTTTTTATTTTTTACGAAGTTTTTTCGTAGTGAGAACCCAATTCATAATGACTGAAGCCATGAGTGAGGTCGCGTGCGCTCATGATGAAGGCTCCTCAGTTTTTAAATGCTCTGCGCGGTAGATTCAAACTACGGCGAATTAGTGTTTGAAGAGGATGCCTTATGTAATAGGCATGTTCGTCAATGATGGAGGGGCCACTAATAAATAGGCGTTTGTCAACGAGGACGCTGGAACTGTCGAGGTTGTGGGCGGAGGAGGAGGATCTAAAAATGGGAGACCGACCGCGGAAAAAAATGTAGTCGGACATATAATTATACAGTATGAATCGAAATGTTTAAAGTAGGTTGATATATATGGTGGTAGGTTACTTTCCAATATAACTTATTCGTTGGAGAACACACAGTGGATCACCTTTGAGTAGTATGATGTGCGGGGTGGTATATGGATAGAATCAAGAGTTAGCCTACCTAACATACTGCATTTGATAATATAGTTAACCTACAATCATGAGTTACTCATAGTTACATTTTGACCATTGCCAAATAATGTAGGGTAATACACACTTTCATCTCGGGGTTAGGAGCTTTGTTCCTCTAAGTTTCATTCGTGGTTTATATGGTATCTTTTGATTAACTCAGAGTCGCTATAGGCCTATTAATCCAATTAGTCTTTCTAACATTAACATTCCTTGGCAGGGGGTGGTGGATTTGTTATTCAACCATCTTCATCGTCCTCTAAAAGTAACTTTTAAGCGCTAAAAGTCCCCAGGAGGGCTTTTAGTTTTCGCCGGGTTTAAAAGCTACTTTTAGCCGTTAAAAGTTTTTTTACCCAACTTTTATCTTTTAAAAGTGGCTGCCATCTTTAAAAGCTACTTTTAAGCCTAAAAGTGCTTTATAAATACCGCCCCAGGCGTTTTATTTACCTTGAGTTTATCTAAACAATTCAATACTTCTCTCTCTGTAACGGTGATATTGATTAGAACATCTGAATTATCAATCTGAATCGGCGATGGTGTAGGGATATCACTGAGGTCTTCGGTTGTAAAAACTGATGCAAAGAAGGTATTGAGGGCATTACCGGTACTCATTTGTACTTCGTCTTTGGTGTATTCTCCATTTTCATCGACTAACGGTCCAACAGTTGAAGTAACTACTTTTTTCTTTCTGATATAACTATAGAATTTTTTCGGGTTTGTTTTACTTTGATTCGCAACATGTAACTCCAGGGTCTTTTTACTTTGCTTAATTAACTTTTTGGCTTTGCGTCGTAGCTCTACAAATTTCACCCGTTCTTCGTCATTTTGTGAGGATTTTAATCTATCATTAGCAAATTTTTTAGCAAGCAGACAGTCTGAAATATCTTTATTCCACCATTTGGGCTTATCATTATGGCCTGGACGCCATATTTTCGATGGTATGCAGTCTTGCACTGCCTTAAGGTAAGTGGTTGTGAAACACTCCCAAGATGTATTTATGTCGTTATTGTTAGTCAGAAAGCTCCAGTCAGTTTCTTTAAGCTTTGATTTAAGTTTATGAAAATTTGCTTTCTTGAAATTAGGGACTTTCTCAATGCTGCTATTTGATTTGTTACAAGTAAACTTTAAAGTGAAAGTTATCGTACGATGGTAGAGTTATCGTACGATGGTCGAGAGAGAGAGAGAGAGAGAGAGAGAGAGAGAGAGAGAGAGAGAGATACATAGAGCTACATAGATACACAGACCACACAGACCTCAAGGTCCTCACTAGGCAGTCTGGCCTTACAAACTATATATGCATATATGCATATATACACATACACACATACACATACATACATATACATATATATACATACATATACATATACACATACATACACATATACATATGCATATACATACATATACACATACATACATACATACACATATATACACCGGTACACACATATACACACATACATACATATATATATATACAGTATATATGTATACATACTGTACAGTGCACACACATACATATACATACATTTTTTTTTTTTTTTTTTTCATATCACCCCAGCCCTCTGCAGATAGAGGTCAAGCCTTCCCTTGAAAGCGTTTATTGTGTCGCTCTCCACCACTCTCGCTGGTAGTTTATTCCACTCTGTCGCCACACTGTAGGTGAAGAAACTCTTTGTGACATCTAGGTTTGCCTTTTTGGTTTTTAATTTCATTCCATTTCCGCGAGTTTGATTAGTATTGTTTAATGTGAATAGTGCATTTACATCGACTTTGTCGAAACCTTTTAGTATCTTAAAGCACTCAATAAGCTGACCCCTCAACCTCCTCTTTTTTAATGAGAACAGGTTCAATCGTTTAAGTCTTTTTCATATGGTTTATTTCTTAATGAGGGTATCATCTTCGTCGCTCTACGCTGTACTGACTCGAGTCTTACAATGTCCTTGATCAGATAAGGTGACCAGAACTGCACACCATATTCAAGGTGGGGCCTCACCATACTTTTGAACAGTGGCACTATTACGTTTTCATGTTTATATGTAAATTTTCGTTTAATAAAGCCCAATGCTATGTTTGCCTTATTTGCAGCTGCTATACATTGGTCGGAAGTTTTTAGGTTTTCAGATATTAGTACCCCTAGGTCTTTTACTACCGTTGCGGTTTTTATTTGTTTGCCATTCATTTCGTATTTGTATTTCATATTTCTGCTACCAACCTGTAGCACCTGACATTTATCGACATTGAAGGGCATCTGCCATTTTTTCGACCACTCTGATATCTTGTTTAAATCAGATTGCAACGCATTTCTATCATCTTCGTTCAGGACTGTATTTCCTATTTTTGTATCGTCGGCGAATTTGGAAATGGTGTTGTTTACCCCTACATCGATATCGTTAATGTAAATGAGAAACAGGACCGGTCCAAGGACTGAACCCTGTGGAACTCCACTAGTGACAGGCTCCCACTCCGATTCCACTCCATTTATCACCACTCTCTGTCTTCTGTCTGTAAGCCAATTTTTTATCCAAGAATGAATTTCACCTTTGATACCTATCCTCTCCAGTTTAGCCAATAGTTTTCGGTGAGGCACCTTGTCGAAAGCTTTTTGAAAGTCCAAGAAGATTATATCTAGTGATTTCGTCATGTCGTTATATGTGAATAGTTTGTTATAAAATTCAATCAAATTTGTTAGGCATGACTTATTTGATCTAAAGCCGTGTTGACTATTTTTGATTAGGTTGTTTGATTCGAGGTAATCTACTATCTTATCTCTAATGATTTTTTCCATGATTTTTCCTACAATTGAAGTTAGGCTAATTGGTCTGTAATTACTCGCTTTGGCCTTGCTACCCTTCTTGTATATCGGCGTAATGTTCGCATCTTTCCAATCACTCGGTACAATCCCCTGTAGTAGTGATAAGTTAAATAGTTGTGTCAGGGGTTTTGCTATTTCGTCCTTGACATTCTTAATTATTTTCGGGTGGAGCATGTCGGGTCCCGGGGTCTTATTTACATTTAAATTACTCAATTTGCTTTGTACTTCGGTAACACTGATGGTGAAATCTCCTATCACATGAGTTGAGGTGTTATTTTCAAGGGTATGATCGATAATTTCTTTTGTGAAAACTGAGCCAAAATATTTGTTGAGCAGATTTGCCGTGTTTGTGTCACCTGTTATTGTCTGGCCATCTTCTATTAGCGGTCCGATTCCGCTTTTGATCTGTTTATTTTTGTTTACGTAACTGTAGAATTTTTTGGGGTTTGTGGCACTTTCTCTGGCAATAGTCATTTCGTAATTTTGTTTGTTCGCCCTAATTATTTTTTTCACTTCCCTTCTACTATTTTTGTACAAGTTTTTAATTACTTCAGTGTTTGTGTTATTTTTTACAAGTTTGTGGAGTTGATTCCTTTTCCTTATTGCCTTGCCAATGTCTCTACTGTACCAAGGGGGCATACTTGATTTCGTATTACGTTTTGGTTTCATGGGTACAAATTGTTTATGCGCTTCTGTAATTGTAGACTTAAAATGTCCCCATAGTTCATTTACTTCGTTTATATTTATGAGGTTTGAGTGTATGTTTGATAGCGATTCCTTAAGTCCGTCATAATTTGCGTTTTTGAAGTCCGAAACCATTCCTGTTGTTTTTACTGAGGAATATTTGCTTATAACGTTGATTCTTAAGATTTTATGATCGGACGTTGCCAGATGTTCACCTACATCCAGGTTTGATAATAAATTTTCTTGGGTAGTGATTACGAGGTCTAATATATTCCTGTCTCGCGTCGGCTGTTTTACGTGTTGAGTCAAAAAATTGTCCTGGATGAAGCTTGTCATTAGGCGTGACTCAGCATTTTTTCCGGTCAGGGTATTCCAGTCAATTAGGGGGAGGTTATAGTCACCTAGTAAAACTGTTTCGTCGGAATTAAGGGTTTTCTCTAGTATTTCATAAAAAATTGTATCATCGGCAACAGTTAGTCTCGGTGGTCGGTACGCTGTAGTGATATTTAAGTTCATGTTTTTTGTATTTATTTTGACGCACACTATTTCTGCATTACTTTCGGGGAGAGTCACCTCGACTGGGTTTAAGTAGGTTGCAACGTACATTGCAACCCCCCCTCTTTGTTTTCCATTGTTACGGTCTTTATGAAAAAATTTATATGGCTCTATGTGATATTCATGAAGTAGATCTTTATTTTTAAGGTTCAGATGTGTTTCCGTTATACAAATAACGTCAACTTTCTCATTTAATAACAGACATTTGAGTTCGTCTATTTTGTTTCTTATTGAGCAGGCATTTATGGATATTATTTTTATATCATTTCTCTCAGCATGCGCTGGATTTGTTTTTCTTATTGGTGAGGATGGGTTTGGGGTTGTGACTTGAAGCCGCGGCGGGTTGTCAAATTCATTCAGTTGGTTGGGTTGGCTTGGATGGGGTTGGGTGGAGTTGTTTAGTTTGTTTTGTGGTTCAGGTAGGTAAGTTTTCGCAACTTGTGGGCCATTGGGGTTGACGGTTTCGTTTAAATGGTTGTGATGGACTTGGAAGGGTTGGGCGGGGTTATTTATTTCTCTTAACTGTGCGGGTGGAGTTTGATTGGGTGGGGTTGTGGGAGGGCTTTTCCGGGGGTAGCGATATCAATACTCAGAGGAGTCTATTAGCATAGTTATTTCACGGTCCTGACTGGCGTTGTTTTCGTGGGCAATGTAGGTTGCTTGATTTAGGGTGTCACTCATGTGCTGAACGCCTTTTTCTGATAAATGAATGCCATCTCCGCTGTACAGGGACGAGTTCCCTACAAAGGTGGTCCAATTGTCCACATACAGTACCTTCTCTTGTTCGCACATGACCTTGACTGCGTTGTTAATTTCTATGGCTCTATTTTGTCCGTATGAGCTTGTTTTAATCCGGGGTATGACGCCGCTTACCACACATTTCGTGGTCTTCCTTTTCATGACTTTAATTAGGTTCTCAAAATCTTTTTCTATGGTCTTAATTGGGGCCTTACCTCCGTCAAAGCAGTCATTTGAGCCAACATTGACGACTACACAGGTGCCCTCTGGTATGGCGGAGTTAGTTATGTCTTTCAAGATATGTTCGACTTTACCGCCTGGAATGACCTTTACTGACCTTTTTCCTCTGTTCTTGGTGGCAAAGGCAGCTCCTTGACCTCGCATGAGACTGTCACCATATACTAGGGTGAGTTTCTCCTTCCCGCTGACTCCGTGATTTGATGGTTTCGTTGTTTTCCTGTCAGGAGTTTTCT
Source organism: Lithodes maja (assembly GCA_037953745.1). NCBI lineage: Eukaryota > Metazoa > Arthropoda > Malacostraca > Decapoda > Lithodidae > Lithodes > Lithodes maja. The sequence goes on along the minus strand of JBAKBP010006512.1, from coordinate 35,771 downwards.
TGCCTTTCGAGCTTGCTTTCACGTGGTCAGTTACCTCGTGTGCAAATCTGTTTTTGATGGGGTTACCTGGTGTCGCTTTTCCATTCCCATTCCCATTCACGTGGTCAGTTACCTCGTGTTCATTGTTTTCGGCGAGAACAGCAAATCTGTTTTTGATAGGGATACCTGGTGTCGCTTTCCCATTCCCTTGGGATTTGTTCTTGTTACGCCTGTTGACTACTGTCTGATATAGATCATTGGATGGGTTTTCTTTTTGAAGATTTTTAACAACGTCGACTTGCTTACTCTCTATGTCCTTTACTCGCTCTTTTAGTAAGAAATTTTGATGCGCAAGTACACCTACAGTCTCCTTTAGTGTGAGATTATCTCGCTTCAGTTCGTCAAGCTGTGCCTTGTGTGCTTCTAATGTGCACTCCAAGAGCAAAAAGTTTTCACCAGTTAAACACATAAAACACTTGGCATTTGGATACCCATGACGCGGATACCATTCCTTGTAGTAGTTCTTGTTACAGGAGGGGCATTTAATTCTGATCGGTGCCATGATTTGGGGTTAGTGAGGGAGAATTTGCAAAAACAAAAACAAAACAAAATGTTGGAGTGGTCACTTCCCTTAAAAGTTGTTCCGATGTTGATGATGCAGGTTGCAAGGTGTTGGTGGGGGTTGAGGATAGTGTCTGTTACGTCGGCACTTTAAAAAGAAGTTTGGGACGGGTTTTGGGGGTGGGGGGGATGGTCCTATGGCCCTTATTTTATACCCCTATTTCCCCTCATAAACCGGGGTTTGAAGGGGGGGGGGGCCCCCCGGTGGTACTTGTTGACACTTGGCGGTAGCTCCGGAGCGGTGCAGCCCGGGGGGGGGGGGGGGGGGGGTGACGAACTAGGGATGTGAGGAAAAGAAAGAAAGAAAGAGTGGGGGGGGGGAAATTAATTGGGATGAGAGAAAGAGAGAGAGAGAGGGGGGGTGAGAATGAGAGAACGAAAGGGAGAGAGATGGAGGGAGAGAGAGAGAGTACAAAGGAGTACAAAGGAGTACAAAGGAAATCAAGCAACAACAGATCTAGTGACCCTTCTAGGCTGCTTGTCCTCCAAAACACTGAGGATCAAGTGTCCAAACAGTGGTTTAGAGTGGGTAAGGGAACATTGGAAAGGGAACTACTGCCCTGCCACTAACGTGGCAGGACTAGGAAGTTAGTAGGGGACATATGGGTTAGTAACTGAGGGGAGGATAAAGTTATTCATTTACAAACGCAGTCAGTCGCGGGTTTGATGCGAGATATTTGTCTAGGCGGAATTTAAATGAATCAACGGTGCTGCAGTCTATAACGTTTCGGGGAAGCCCATTCCACAAGTTGACAACTCGATTGAAGAAGAAATTCTTAGATTCGTGCGAGTTAAAAGATTTACCAATAATTTTGCAACCGTTTCCCCGTGTGTAATTAGATTGGTTGATAGTGAAGTACTTACTACAGTTCATATTGTCGATGCCTTTGATGATTTTGAACACTTGAATTAAGTCGCCTCTTAATCTGCGCTGGGTTAAAGGAAATAGATTTAATTCTCTAAGACGCTCTTCGTATGGTTTGTTCTTTAGGCTAGGTATCATTTTGGTAACTCTACGTTGAACTCGTTCTAGCTTGTTTATATCTTTTTGGTAATAAGGGCACCAGGATTGAACGCAGTATTCCAGAAGAGGGCGGACTAAGGAATTGTAAAGGGTTAGGATAACTTCTTTGGATTTATGCTCAAATGACCTGCCTATAAAGCCAATTATTTTGTTTGCCTTCTTAACAACTTCTGAACATTGTTGACTCGGTTTTAGGTTACTCGATATTGTTACTCCCAGATCAGTTTCTCTGTTTACATTCTTAAGCTGAGTGCCATTCATCGAATAGTTTGCTTTCTCATTTAGGTATCCGACATGTAGTACTTTACATTTATCCGCATTGAAACTCATTTGCCAAATTTGGGCCCAACATGACAATTTATCTAGATTGTGTTGCATATCGTCAACTTGTTCTTTTGAGAGTACGCTATTTGCAATTTTTGTATCGTCAGCAAATTTTGAGATTGTGCAGGTGAGACCCTCATCTATGTCGTTGATGTAAATTAGAAAGAGAATTGGTCCTAGTACCGATCCCTGGGGTACCCCGCTACTTACATTGGTCCATTTAGATGCCTTACCGTTTATGACTACTCTTTGCTTTCTGTTGTTGAGCCAATTTTCTATCCATTTCAACACACCGTCTTGTATTCCATGCGCTTTTAGTTTTAGCAGTAAACGTTTGTGGGGAACTTTGTCAAAGGCCTTTTGAAAATCAAGGTATATAATATCTACAGCTTTACTCTCATCGTAGAGGTTGAGGATATCGTGGAAGAAGTCTAAGAGGTTTGTTAAACAGGAACGTTTTTTACGAAAGCCGTGTTGAGTATCTTTAAGTATGTTATTTTCCTCTAAGTGATTTACGAGTCTGTCTCGTATGACCGTTTCTAGCATTTTACATACAACTGAGGTTAAGCTAATTGGACGATAGTTACTGGGTAGGGATTTGCTGCCTTTTTTGAATATCGGTGTTACGTTGGCTAGCTTCCACTGATCAGGCATAGTTCCAGACTGCAAGGATTTATTGAATAGTAATGTCAGTGGTTTGGAGAGCTCATTCTTAGCTTCCTTTAGAACTCTAGGCGAGATTGTATCAGGTCCTGGCGTTTTATTTACTTTGAGTTTATCTAAACAATTCAATACTTCTCTCTCTGTAACGGTAATATTGCTTAGAAGATCTGAATTATCAATCTGAATCGGCGATGGTGTAGGGATATCACTGAGGTCTTCGGTTGTAAAAACTGATGCAAAGAAGGTATTGAGGGCATTACTCATTTGTACTTCGTCTTTGGTGTATTCTCCTTTTTCATCGACTAACGGTCCAACAGTTGAAGTAACTACTTTTTTCTTTCTGATATAACTATAGAATTCTTTCGGGTTTGTTTTACTTTGATTCGCAATATGTAACTCTAAGGTCTTTTTACTTTGCTTAATTAACTTTTTGGCTTTGCGTCGTAGCTCTACAAATTTCACCCGTTCTTCGTCATTTTGTGAGGATTTTAATCTATCATTAGCAAATTTTTTAGCAAGCAGGCAGTTTGAAATATCTTTATTCCACCATTTGGGCTTATTATTATGGCCTGGACGCCGTATTTTCGATGGTATGCAGTCTTGCACTGCTTTTAGGTAAGTGGTTTCGAATAACTTCCAAGATGTATTTATATCGTTATTGTTAATTAAAAAGCTCCAGTCAGTTTCTTTAAACATAGCTCTAAGTTTATGGAAGTTTGCTTTCTTGAAATTAGGGACTTTTTCGATGCTACTATTTGGTTCGTTACTAGTAAACTTTAAAGTGAAAGTTATCGTACGATGGTCGCTGTTACTGAATTCATCACCAACATTCAAATTCTCTATCAATTCTTCTTTTGTTGCAAGTACAATGTCAAGAACGTTATTACCACGGGTCGGCGTTCGAACAAATTGATAAAGCGAACTCTCTTGCAAGTTCGTATACAAGTCAAGTCCGGAGTGTGAAGTAAGAGTATCGCCCCACTTGGTCACAGGTAAATTAAAGTCGCCAAAAATTACGGTATCTTGTGAGTTACTTACATCTGCAATTTGTTCGTAAATTTCTCGGTCAGTTTGCACTGATTGAGCTGGAGGTCTGTATATTAACGCAAGTATTATTTTTGTACCTTTATTATTCTTTATTAGCACAAAAGATGTGTCGACGTTCACAATTTGAGGTTTTGACACGAGGGTCGGGTTAAGACTTTCTTTGATATAAAATAAAACGCCACCTCCATTTTTATTTATTCGGCTGTTCTCAAACATTACATAACCGGGAAGTGAATACTCTGCTAAAAAGTCTCTATCTTCTGTATTGAGCCAAGATTCTGTTATGCCAATCACATCATAATTTTCTGTAAACACTAGTTCCTCTAAATCTGAAAATTTATTGCGTATGCTACGAGCGTTTGCATAGAAAACCTTTAAAGTTGCGGTTTTAGAACTCGCAGAACGTTCTTTCATCGAATTTTTGGTTCTGGTCGGATCTACATTTACATTCATGGCTGTCCTCGGTCCTCGGTCGTTATCCCTGACGGTTTTGAATTTGGGTCGTGTTGGTGGAGATTTATCCAAATTCGCGGTTCTTGACGGATTAGTATTTAATTCCTTTGTAGGTTGCCGTCCTCGCTGTCTTCGGTCCTCCTTCCTGGTTGTCCTGTGCTGAGTCGATTTCTTCTCCGAAAATCCTTCACCGCATCGTTGAGAAGACGCCCAAAACGTGCTGCTCCCACCTGGTTCAGATGAACTCCATCGTCCGAAAACAAATAGTCATCGTAGTAGAAATTGTCCCAGGTGTCGACGAATCCCACGTTCTCCTTCCTGCAGAGGTTTGCTAGACAACGATTTGTGCTGGTGGCTATGTTGTAAAATCGGCTCTCTACACCGAGCCGGGGGACGATTCCTGAGACGATGATCCTTGATGACTTCTCCTTAAACGACTTGATCAGCTGCTGGTACTTTAAAAGCAAATCTTCCGACCGGGTTCGCTGCACATCGTTGGATCCAACGTGGATGACGTACATTGTATTAGCAGGGGCCAGCTTTGATACTTCGTCAACTGCTGCAACTACGTCATCCACACCACCACCAGGGATACAAAAACGCTTCCTGGTCTTAGGTACCCTGGCGCAAAACTCTGTGAGCTGACCACGTATCATCGAGTCTCCCACGAGCCGGACTTCTTCTATTTCCTCTTCGTCATCTGAGTCTGCGAGTATCTGGAAACGGTTTTGACACTCGGTAATCGGTATGTGTTTCCTGGTCTTGGGGCAAACGTTGTTCCTCACGACACGGAAGTTGTCTTGAGGGGGAAGAGAGTCACTATTTGTATCTTGAGTATCGGATACATCAGCTGAAGTGGCTTCTGTAGGCGTTGAATTGTTGGCAGTTGACGTTGGGGCGTTGGTGGCTGCTGGAGTTGCGGTGACAATTGAAGTTTGTGGTACTCCAACGTTGAGTGTTACAAACTCTTGGAGTGATTCCAGCTTCATGGTGAGGACGTTGATCTTGTTGTAGGCTTCATCTAATTTCACTGTAAAATTCTCTCGTTGTTGGCAGAGCCGGCAGTCTTGAAGATCGATAGTAGCAAACATGGACTCACCAAACCTACCGGCGCAGTTCGCACAAGCGCGAGGCATGGTGACAGTCACTTTCTTCAGATCACTTCACTCACTTAAAAAACAATTCACTCACTTTAAAACACTTCACTCACTTTAAAAACACTTCAATCACTTCAACCGAAAACAAATATGCTGAAATACGCAGAAATAGGTTATCAGGGGTGATAGCCTAACCGAAAACAAAAATGTTGAGATACGCAGAATTAGGCTTCCAGGGGCGATAGCCTAACCAAAAGTTTTTTTAAAAATTGAAATACGCAATAATAGGCTACCAGCGTTGAATAGCCTAACCGAAAATAATAAAATTGAAATTCGCAGAAATAGGCTACCAGGTGTGATAACCTAACCTTAAACAAATATATGTATAACAGAATATGTAACTAACTATACAATTCACCAAATAGAGATTATATAAAAATAAAGTGTGACTGCACACAAGGGGTTAATATACTGTGTCAACAGATGGACCTGGTGTCACTGTAGCCTAGTAAAGCAGTAGCCTACTCTTTTTAGATAAAAAAAAGTGTATCAGTCAAAGGTTATTACAAGAACGTGCAAGCAACAACTAAAATTACAGATATATACTGTATAGCTACAGTAGGATACTAAATACAATATCTACAAGAGTTAATAATAAAACAGATTGGCTGGCTATAGGCTAGGCTAGGTTTGGGTTAGGTCAAAAGCTTGGCAGGTTGGGTTAGGCTAGGTTAGTTTGTACAAATACCACCCTTAGCTTAAAGTAAAATCAGTCTGAGGAGAAAAAGTCAAGAATATATCTAGGGGGAAAAGATAAATGAATGCACTTAAATTTGGTACAAAATTTGCTGGAATTTAATGTATAATCCCCCCAAAAGGTTTGTTTACAAAATGGCGTCGGCGTTAGTCTCTGTAGGCAGGTTAGTTAGCAAACAATATTGTTTATTAGCAAATTAATATGCAAAGCTTTACTTACATACAATGCAGTTAAATAGATACTTACTACAGTAGGTAATGGGTAAAATTAGGGGCTACGATTTTATATAAAATAGTAATAAGAGAGCGTTTGTTTACAAAGCAAAACAAAACAATAGATGGCGCTAGTGGCGCCCTGTCCGAGCAGGAGTCTTGTGATAAACACAAAGTTTATCAGTCAATACACAGCGAAATATCGTGCAGTGTTGCTTACTAAGCTACAGGATGGTTAAACGTGCTCTTAACCACCTTTCATGCACAAGAATGAAGAGGATGAGTAGTTAATACTCAAATTATGATCGATATCGTGAGAGCGTTGACAGAGCGTCTGCAGCGTCTGGCGGTAGTGGTGATACAGGACTCGAGTATGGCTCGCTGCCACAACGGAAACACACGATCCCAACCCCAGAGTACTGCCAGCCGAACAAAAAACGCCACTACACTCCAGAGTTCTATCTGCTATAACGGGGTATACAAGAACTCGGTACTAGCGTTTCACACAACAGACTAATAACTAGACGGGAGTTATCTAGTCTGGTCAACAATCAAACAAAGAAGAAAGTACTACAACACTAAAGAATAGTGTTGGCCGAAGCCGAAGTAATCCACCCTTGAACTAAGAACTTAAGAAGTCCTCCACCCTCTACTTCGGATCGGCACTATTACGTTACGTTAAACAATAGTCCTCGAGCATCAAGCAAGGAATCTTCTGATAAGTTAGATGCTTCTCGAATACTCATAAGAAGTAAGTATCGGATTTTGAACAGCAATTTAATGAATAACTCACTGGTAATTAAAGGCTTTAAATTGACATAAGAAGAATTATAAGAATAAGCAATAGGATATGGCAAACATTAAGAAGAAGTACTCCGACCATGCACTAGCAATAGCCTACTAAGATTGTGCTCGTGGGCCACTAATCTCTGAAGTAGCTAAGCGTGCCACACATGAAATCAATAGTGCTTAAACAATAATATACATAAGGAGAAGCTTCAATACTAAGCTGTATCTGCTGGTCGAGCAAAGTCTAGCTGGGATATCTAAGGTTAAGAGACAATGGCTGAGCAAGCGGCTCGTAGCCTAGCGAGGTCCTTAAGACTGTGCGGCCAAATTACGGTAATTGACGGGATGCTCTCTTGAGAGATCCAGATCACTAGTATCTGGTTCTCTCCTGGCGATCCTCTCAAAGTCAAGCAAATGAGATAGCACAGTGTTGGGTGGCACAGGCAAAAGCCCTCACTCGCAACACAGTGCTAAACTCCCACGGTACACAGTCAGAAAGACCACCTAGGCGTTCCACGTCTCCGTTGCAATTGTACTGGTTCAACCGCAACCTAGTACTCATAGGAAATCACAACTCAGAAACCCTATCCCAGTCTAGCATTGCCTAAACCAGCAGAAAACAGGAACATGAATAATCGCACACAGGGAAATGCATATACGAGTGCAACAAACATCAATCAATCCTATTCTAGTTAACCCTTCCAAAAATAGGCTATCTAACAGGCACTTATCTCGTGAGAACTCAAGCGATAATACTTTGGCTGACTAAATCTGCACCAAAGGGGTCATGGAGGTTAAACAGGGACGAGAAGAGAAGAAGATAGGCTGTTCAGAGAGTAGAGAAAGTTCACACCAGTCGGAAGAATATGGATAGTTGCAAGGGATATGAGAGGTCGCTTTGCCTGATGAGTTCTGAAGAATGGTGGCAAGAACCTCTCTTTTTATACTCGGCCCTCTAGCGGCATATCTCAAACTACTTAAGGACCGCCCACTGGCAATCATGACGTCATATTCTCTCTCAATCTGGGATCGACAAAGAACTTCCCACGCGCTGAAAGGGAGGAGGGAGGAGGGAATTAGGCCTATCTGCCCGCGTGGCGCACTCACTGGTCCCCGTTACGTAATATCTCTCTCTCTCTCCTCTCATCATTACATATAAGTCCCACACACAATACTTATAACTAATGATATAAAATAGAACTCGTTGACTCAGATGAAAACAAAATACATATTTGTAATACTTATAGTACAACGGCTCACATAAACTAAGTTAGGAAACTCTACACAGACTACAGCCAAAGTTCCTGCCCTGACGATCCTAGCGAGAGTGGGGCCTGACTGGGCGTTCTGTACAGCATGCTCATACTCGACATGCGTCACACCCTTTAATCGCTTCTAATTATTATGTTCCTTTCAACAACCAACTATACTCCTAATAGTCCATGAGCCAGGCCAGATATCGGTACCACCTGGGGTGACTAAACACGAATGGTACTAAAATGTTTATAGAGTGACTGTAAGTACATTAAGATATGATAGCCTTCTCGCACTGGTAGCTTAGTCTAATTTTTTTGATGCAATAGGGGCGCTACCCAAAAATAAAGATTTTTAGCGTGACGCTCGGCGTTTTCCTCATTTTCTTTAAAATCCATCATACAATCATCGCGAAACTTTGAACACCTATGTAGAATTATATTCTCTACCAGAGTTGTTCCTAGGTATTTTTCAAATTTCCTCATATTTCGGAATATACTCTATATTTTGGGTATTTTCCTCTAAATCTAGAATAAATCCTTAAATATGGGGAACATTGAAAAATATATTCTAACAGCTCTTGTAGCTTATTTGATTCTCTACAAGAATTATTCCGATGTGTATTTCAAGTTTCTCCATATTTAGGGGTTTATTTCATATTTGGGGATTTTTGGTTATATTTTGGGGATAATTTATTATTGGAAGGAGCAAACATATGTAGAGTGGTTTCCATGTAATGTGTTTGTTTGTTCATGGTTTAATGGTGATATTTTTTGCAGGTGTGTGTCGACTGTTTGACGGCAGGATGGAACCATCTGCGAGGAAGAGAGCACGGATCGACTGTATCATCCACTGCTCTGATGATGACAGCGATGCTCTGGTGTCACCACAGGATTTGGACTCCTGGAACACATTGCTCAGGGCTGCAGAAATCAGGCAGCATGATCCAGTCCTGGAAGCAGCCAAGGGCCTTGAAGAAGGAGGAATACCACACATACATTATCACCGTAAATGTCGTAGTCTCTTTACAATGAAGAAGTCACTGGATTCTATCCTTGCCAAGGGTGTCAAGATAGAATCAGCAAGCGTCGACCCCAGGAGGAGGGCATCAAGGGATGCCCCTAGTACTAGCAGGGTGTATGCCAAAGGATGTATCTTCTGCGAGAAGTCAAGCAAGTACATAAAAACAACAAAGACAAGGGAGCCACTCATACAGTGTGTTGAGCTACGAGCAGATGAGAAGATTCGCAGAGCAGCAATAAGGAAACTCAACCAGAGAATCCTTGGTTTAGTTAGCAGAGACCTTGTTGCTGCAGAGGGTCACTACCACAAGTCGTGCTACAAACTCTTCACAAAAGATGATTTCCCAGCGGCCGCCAGGTCGGGTGCAGGTGAAAATCAGGAAGAAAGCGAGGAAGCACGCTACGAAGAGGTTGAGACAGAAGCCCTCGAGGAACTCTGCTTGTATATAAGGACCAAATTATTCCCCAACCCAGAGGTACTGCCTATGACAAACCTCACATCTAGGCTTGAGAGATCCATGATGTCCCGTGGTATTATCCAACTGAAACCAGCGACAAAGAAACATGTTCGCCGAAAGATTGAAACCGAGTTTGGAGAATCACTACGCTTTGTCCCAGATGAGAAAGGAAAGCTTCTAATCTATCCACGCAGCCTCTCAATGGACGACCTTGCCCGGCAAGCACACAAAATGGCAAAAGACCTGCAAGAAGCAAGAGCAGCTAACTCTGACGATGTCTTAACCAAAGCAGGAATGCAGCTGAGGAATGAGATCAATAAACAAGATGTGAGTCAGCCATGGCCTCCCGATACAGATCAGAATGTCATTCCTGCAGCAGTCACTCAATTCCTGCACACCCTGCTGACAGGAGAGTGTGAGTGTGAAACTCCCTCTGAAAGAGCTCAACGTCTTGCCACTTCCTTTGGCAGTGACTTGGTCTTTGCTGTTACCAGTGGCAAGACAAAACCACCCAAGCACGTACTGCTGACCAATGCTGTAAAGTCTTTGACAGGAAACACAGAACTGATCCGAACTCTGAATCGTCTTGGTCACTGTGTGTCTTACTCAATGTTTGAGGAGATCGATACAGCCCTTTGTATCCAGAAGCTGGAATGCTCAAAGGATGACATTCCACTGCCAGCAAACATCTACCCTGTGTGTTCACAACCCTGGCCTGGAGATAACATTGACCGACTTGAAGAGACCCTAAGTGGAGCAGGTACTTCTCATAGAGTCAATGGCATTGCTGTCCAGTCCAAGGTTGCAGGCTCTGTGCCAGAGAAAGTCCTGCCAGAGATTACCAAGTCCAAGATAAGAAGCATCACTCAGACATCATCAATGCTGCCAATATACAATGTTGGGCGGCGGGCAGGGCCACCTAGGATTGAGACTGCGTATGTCGACACTACCAAGGAAGTCCAGGATTCAAAGACAAAGAACCATATCTGGCTTCTTACTCGAATGTCAGACCATGAGGACCAGTCCATCAGCAGTTGGACTGGGTTCAACATCAAAATGCGCAGAGACATTGCAGTGGTTCAGGACACTGTAAGCTACCTGCCCACTATCAATGCTCCCGCAACAGAAATGTCCACCGTTAATGAAATCTTGGAACAAACGCATGCTATCATGCAGTCCTTACAGCTTAACAAGATTGTGTGCGTGTTTGATCAAGCACTCTATGCCAAAGCTGCCGAAGTAATCTGGAAACAAGAGAAGTTCAAGAACATTATCATCAGGATGGGCGTCTTCCACACAATCTGTAATCTCATCTCCACCATAGGAAAGAGGTTTCAAGATGCAGGTCTTAGAGATCTGTGTGTGGAATCAGGTATCATCGCAGAAGGATCAGTGTCAGGAGTGATGAACGGCAAGAGGTACAACAGAGCAGTGAGACTACACATGCTCGTGTATGAAGCACTGATGAGGCTTGCATGGAAAGGCTTCCTTTCATGGCTAGAAGAAAACCATTCAAGGGACATACACCATCTAGATGAAACACTGAAGGACATCAACAGCTTTCACAGCAATGTGTCTCAGGGACTCTTTCAAGAGCTGATGGAGAGTGAATCATGCACACATATCATGAAGCTTTTCCAAGTTTATCTTGAGACCCTCAGAGATGAACACAACCTCTCAGCATTCTGGATGTCATACCTGGACATGGTTGAGATCATGCTGGACTTAATTCGAGCCTCCAGAGAAGGCAACTGGATGCTCCACCTAGGAGCAATCCGACAGATGATACCGTGGTGTTTTGCCTATGACAAAGTGAACTATGCCCGGTTCCTAACCTACTACTATACCTTGATGTCTCGACTGCCCATTGAACACCCAGAGGTCCATGAACACTTCATGCAAGGTGGCTTTTCGGTCCAGATCGGTAGCAAGAATCCCTTTGGACGGATCCCTGTGGACCAGACAATCGAAGAGACGATCAACAAAGACACCCAGACACCAGGGGGCACAAAAGGCTTCAGCCTGAAAGGCGGAGCTGTCGCCAGGTACTACCTGACATCGGAGTATCGCAGCAGGTACTTAAGGCAGCTCAGGACTATGGTAGTAGGCCAAAAGTATACTGACTTCAGCCACCCAGACCTACAGATGGCCAGGATTAGAAGAGATGAGGCCGATGTCCAATCTTTAGTTCAACTGATGGAGACCAGCTGGTTGAACCCCTTCAACGCAGAGCAAGAAGATCTTGTCAGTTTGTCAACTGCGACTATGGCACCACCAGAAGTTGTCAAAGACCTTCTAGGGGCCTACAGAATAGGAGAGGATGCATATCAAGCCTTCAAGGAAGAGCGCCTGGAGATCGATACGCCAACTATACAGTTTCATGACACGATGACGAAGACGAAACTGAGAACGTTCACTAACATCAGAATGAAGCCACGCTCACAAGACCATGCCAAGGAGGCTATCTTAAAGGCTGACAGGAACCTATTTGGCCAGATGATCCTTGTTGCCGAGAACAGAAAGCTCAAAATGAGTGATGTCTTGGCTCATCCCCTTGGCCCTTTGCCTTGGGCACTTGCCAGCGGTGATGGGTCTCTCCGCAAGACCAACAAGGCTGCCCTAGCAAAGGAGTTAGAGAGGAATGTTTCTCCTGCAGAAGTGATACCCGAGCCCTCTGCTACCATAATTGATGGGATGAGCCTGGTCCACAAACTGAAGGGAAACGACAAAACTTTTTCACAGCTTGCAGGTACAGCACTGAGTCACGCTGTTCATGAAGGTGCTAAGAGCAGGCGCATTGATGTTGTGTTTGATATCTACAAGGAGACATCCATCAAGGATGCAGAACGAGCCAAAAGAAGTGCAGGCACAGGAATTCATTTCAAGAACATTCAACCTGGGCACAACATCCAGCAGTGGAGAAAGTTACTCGGTAGTTCCTCCAACAAGGCAAGTCTTATCAAGTTCTTGGTAGAAGAATGGAAGGCACCACAGCACAGGGAGAAGCTCAAGGACAAGGAGCTGTATGTCACATGTGAGCAGCGCTGCTTCAAGATCACCAAAGAGCAGTGGGAAGAGGCTCCTGAGCTTAAGTCAACTCAAGAAGAAGCAGACACACGCCTTCTTCTCCATGCACTTCATGCAGCAGAATCTGGGAACAAGTCTGTCATCATCACTGCAGAAGATACAGACGTCATGGTGTTGTGTCTTGGCATGTGCCACAAGATCCCATCCCATCTGTTCCAGAAGTGCGGGACGAAGAACCGGACAAGATTCCTGGATATCACCACACTGAGCCGCACACTGGGAGGCAGCGTGTGTGATTCATTGATTGGTATGCATGCCTTTACAGGCTGTGATACCGTCAGTGCATTCGCTGGCCGAGGGAAGATGACGACACTCAAGCAGGTGAAGATGGACAAGACATACCAGGATGCTTTTCACGAACTTGGACGCTCATGGGAAGTGTCTCCTGAACTCTTTGAGAAGCTACAGGAAATCACCTGCCACATGTACCTACCATCTACCCACACAACTAAGGTAAACAAGCTTCGGTATGAGCTGTTCTGTGCAAGACGTGGAGAGGTAGAGTCAAGTCAACTCCCTCCTTGTGAGGACTGCCTCTTCATGCATGCACTGCATGCAAACTACCAGGCTGCGATCTGGAGGAGAAGTCTTCAGAGCCAGCCATTTGTTGCGAACCCAACAGACTGCGGTTGGATGACAGATGAGGACGGTAAGCTTGCCGTCAACTGGATGCGAGGCTCACCAGCACCAGATGCTGTTATGCAGCTACTGTCTTGCAAGTGTGTGCGGTCATGCGAACTCCCTAAGTGTACTTGCCTCAGCAATGGTCTAACATGCACGGACATGTGCAGGTTACAGACATGTCAGAACAAGGCTATTGAAGAAGAGCCCGGTGGCACAACAGTCAGATTCCGAGTCTGATGTAGATGATATTTAGGAGTAGTAATTTGCCATAATAGTATGTACAAGCCCATGGCATGCTTAGTGTGTATTTACAGGACTTGTATTAAATGTGACAATTACTATATGCATTTTGTTGACATTTAGGCATTCCTGTCCCCAAATTTGACATTTTAAAAAATTTCGGAATTTTCGGTAGGGTATGTCTATTCAAGAAGTGATAACGACCATTAAGCTACCAATGTGCAAGGGCTATCATATCAAAACATAAACTAGAGACATGTAGCAAGCTAAAAACACCTAAGAGAATTAGTCACCCCGGGTGGTACCGATATCCCAAAATTCGGGTCTTGGCTCATGGACTAATAGTGTCACAGGTAGTCCAGAAATAATCTTTATTTTCGCCTGTGACAATGCATTGTATTTTATTCCAGCCGTCATAGATTTAATGTATTAGATGACTCGTGGAAGTTGGAGAGAGAGAGAGAGAGAGAGAGAGAGAGAGAGAGAGAGAGAGAGAGAGAGAGAGAGAGAGAGAGAGAGAGAGAAACCAGAGCTTGGTGGTATTGGCGGACTGATATCGTGCAACTTGGTTAGTTACATCATCTCTCGGGCGAGTGATTCGTCGCCGGGCTCCTCCCTCCTGCTCCGTCACCGCTTTCCTGCCGCGTCGGGAATGGGTGCGCCTACACGCACACACTCCCTTGTGACTTCCACGGGCAGAGCTCCTCTTAGTGCTGTAACGCTAACATCCCTTTGCAATCTATCAGCCCACCTCACCCCCCTATTGCGAACTTTCTCTACCACTGCTTACCTTCTTCTCTCTGTATATCCTACTATTAATTAACTGCCCTTCCCCTTGACGTTGATTTCATATATCCGTCACTGAATTATACAGCGAGCTCTCATAGATATTATATGTAATTAGTTAGGCATTTTGGATCAGAGGGTTATCCATTTTGGCTTGGGGAGGTTTGACATACTCATCGTGTTGCCCCAACCTTATTTTCTTGGGTGTCTGCCAGGTCAGTCGATGCTAGACTGGGGAGAGGCTATCAGGTTACAGTTTCATATGAGCATAGACTTCGTTGAGCCTATGCAACTGTACCGGATACCTGCGGAGGCCTAGGTAATTTTCTTGTCTGTGTACCTTAGAGCCTATGCAACTGTACCGGATACCTGCGGAGGCCTAGGTAATTTTCTTGTCTGTGTACCTTAGAGCCTAGCACTGTGTTGGCGTGAGGGCGTTTGCCTAGTCCACCCAGCACTGTGCTAGCTCGTTAGCTTTTGACTTAGGAGGGTCGCCAGGAAAGAACCAGGTACACGAGACCTGGATCTCTCAAGAGAGCACCCCGTCATTTAATGTAACTAGGCGCACAGACTTGAGAACGACACTAGGCTACCGAGCAGGTGGCTCGGCCCAGGTAGCCTAGCCTACGACTCCCCTGCTAGACTTCGTTCACCTGGCACACCCCCGATTAGAGTTTATAATCTCATTGTGTATATGTGTGCAGCATTATTGTTCCTTATGTTTATAGTAAGTCGTGATTGTTGCTGAGAGACCCAACCAGAGCAGGCTTGTGCCTGGTGGGAGAATGCACATCTTTTTGTGGTTAGAGTTTAGACTGCCGACTGTTTTATAATTACACCTGTGCCAGATAACACCGTATGTCCCTACACTATATATGTTCCCACAGTAATAATACACAGTTCAGAATCCGAGACGTACTTCTTAGTTGCATCTGACTTTTGCAGAAGATTCCTGCATGATGCTTTAGGACTTTCTTTGTTTCACTTTCTTTCAGACAGGAGTGACAGTTTACTGATTATTTAATGTAACGTTAATTATCCTTCTTCTAGTTTGCTATTAAATCGTTGCTGCGATTTAATTACGCTATCTATCTTTTTCCTTGTATACCTTAATAAAGTAATCGTATGTTGTATGAGTATAGGCTGCTTCAGTGATCATCAGCCTATAGTGTGCACCTTTTACCGAGTCATAGGATACCTCGTTGTCCAGGCACGACTCAGGGTGGTATAGGTGTTTTGTTCTCCAGTGGTTAAGGCAGGGGTTGGAACTAGTGATACCGTTGTTGCATTTAGCCTTATCTAATCCAATGATGAAGAACCCTGTGTCTTGTAGAACCTGGATTGTAACATTATATATATATGTATCCTACTTGTTGGTGTATTTAAGATACACGCTTTGGTGTCCTGCCCCTGCATTATTTCTGTTCTATATTGACGAGCATCTTAGAGCATGAGACGTTTTCAGAAGATTACATATCTGTTTGCTGTAGGACTAGACTTACAGTTTTTTCATAGAGCTTTGAAGAGTTTAGTGTTGAGTACAGACTCACACTAAAGTTAACGTAAGCAGTAGACTTTATGCCAAGATGGCGGGAGGGATGAAGGGTGCGGGCGTAGCCCTCTCTCTATGTATCATCCTTCTCAACATCCAGAGGGGCTATGCTGATATACAGGTGCAGAGGGGACCGGTAGTGTACCAGGTCAACCCTAAACAAGTATTGAGGGACCTCGTCACACAGAAATCACACACGAGTGAAATTTCTGTCACCATTCCTGCCTGGTCTATTTCATATATCGGGAAGATGCCGCGACTGGGCAAACACTCTGGCACAACCTCGCTACAACACCTATTGTGCTACACTCTAATTAGCTGCGGAGATGTAGAGACCAACCCCGGCCCTAGTTCAACGTTGAAGAAACCTCACCACCAAACAAGTAAGGCAGACACCGACATTTCAACAGTCCCTAGCAGTAAAATTCGTTATAACAAACTGGGCCAGCAGGTACCCCAGCCACCCGTCACGCTCCAATTCAACCCACAACACAACCCAACACGGTCGGCGACCCAGTCTCCCGTCACGCTCCAATTCAACCCACAACACAATCCAACACTATCGGTGGCTCAACATGTAACTGGAGCAACTAGGAAGAAAGGCATCAGTCGCAACAACATCAACAATGGAGCAGCATTAGCAGCATTAGCAGCCAGGAATAAGGACAACATCATCAAACAGCAAATACAGGTGGGGCAGGGAGGGGTCACAGGGGGAGACATAGCCACAGACAGTCCCCACCCTAGTAGCACAGCTGATCATCACACTGCCAGACGTACGACGAACAATACAAAGAATCTATGTACAGTGTGCGATATTAGATTCAACAAAAGGAGTCCAACATCACAATGTAGTATTTGTAATGAAACAGCACACGATCGATGTTCTTATGTTAACAGCAGAAAAGAAATGGAATGCGATAAATGCAGGGAACTAGCAATTACCCACTCCACCAACTCTACATTACCCACAGCATTACCATTAATACCACAGATATCGGCGACCCAAGTAGCACAACATGCAACAAGAACAACAATAAAAACAGGTAGCACTCGCAAATACATCTACAGGGAAGCAGCATCAACGGACAATGAAAACAACAACAACAACAACAACAGCAAACAACCACAGCCCGACCGCGAGTATCCCCTACCCTCTCCCGCACAAACAGCTGATCGACGCGGACCAAACCACACCTCCAGTCGTATGATAAACAGTAAGAAAAAACTATGTATAGTCTGTAATATTGGTTTCAACAATAGGAGTTCACTTTTACAATGCAACAGTTGTAATGAAATTGTTCATAACCGATGTACTTACGTTAACAGTAGAAACAAAGTTGAATGTGTTAAATGTAGGAACTCAGCTGTACAACATCGCGAAACCATTTGTTTTATTTGTGAATCACTCATAACACGACGTCAGAAGATCCAAAACTGTGTAAAGTGTAAACAGGTAGCTCACATGAAGTGCATCTCTAAGAAGACCAACAGTGATGAACGGGAATTCCTTTGCAATAAGTGTGCCTTGCATTCATTACCGAATATTAATGTAAATGATCCAAGTATTAACAACTCAGAATCCAGCCAGGACACATTCAAAATCAAAGATGAATACAGAGTGTTCACCAACAAAGGGCTCCATCTTATCCACATTAACGCCAGATCAATGTACCATAAATTGTCAGAAATAAACTTGTTAGCTAATAAGGCCAAAGCTTCAATAATTGCAATCACAGAAACCTGGCTGGATTCAAGTATAAACGATGGTGAAATAAACATTCAAGGTTTCAACATGGTTAGGAATGATCGCAATAGGCATGGGGGAGGAGTATGTCTGTATGTAAAAAACAACCTCACACACACAACTAGGACCGACCTCCATGTAGAAAATCACGAAGCTCTGTGGATCGACCTACACCTGCTGAGGACAAGACCCATCACAATTGGGGTATGCTATAGGCCACCAGCCGACACACAATTTTTGACCAAATTTGAACGAACTTTGTCATCGCTAGACCCTCGGAATGAATCCATCATACTAGGGGATTTTAACCTGTGTTACAAACAACGAAATTATAGGCTTGTACGAGAATATAGGCATATACTGACAATGCACAATCACAAACAACTCATCACAACCCCCACACGTATCTCTGAGAACACTGCCACAATATTAGACCACATAAACTGTAACAGAGAGGACAAAATATCCCAATCAGGGGTTATACAGACTGGGATAAGTGATCACTTCGTCACATATTGCACACGGAAAACCACAAAAATTACCCTAGAGAATCACAAGATTATCAAAACAAGGTCACTCAGAAACTACAATAAGGAAACATTTCTGGACATTTTATGGAATACAGACTGGTCTCCAGTGTTTGGAAGTACAAACGTTAATGACGCATGGGTTGGCTTCAGAACCATCATCACAAACATCCTAGACGAAATAGCTCCTCTGAAAGACATACAAATTAAAGCAAGGTCAGACCCATGGATCAACAATGACATACTAGACCATCTGGAACACAGAGACAATCTGTTAAAAAGGCTAGCGAAACATAGACAGGATCAAGGTCTGAAACATGAGTTCAACAGGGCCAGGAATAAACTAAGTAGGAAAATGAAATCAGCGAAAAATAATTATTTTCACAATAAGGCAGAGGAATATCAGAATAACCCAAAGAAACTATGGAGGCACCTAAAAAAACAGGCTACAGCAACAAGACAAGGGATTCGTCTAACACTAATATCGCTCTCACCATTAATGATCAGGTTTGACACGATAAACGAAAAATTTCAACCTACTTCAACTCCTTCACTTCCATAGCAAACACACTTGCACAGAACCTACCTCAACCTCTCAATAAATACACGACAACAACGGCCACCTTTCGTAATTTCTACAGAGATAAAGACATACACCCGAACACATTTAGATTGCAAAATGTTACACCAAAATACACTTTTGACGAGCTGTCTAACCTAAATGTACATAAGAGCACAGGACCAGACAAAATTCCTGCCAAATTTCTACGAGATGGAGCCATTGGTATAGCAGGCCCCCTAACCCACATCATCAACTTGTCAATTAACACCAACACAGTACCTGCTGAACTGAAGGAAGCTATTGTAACCCCTCTATTCAAGAAAGGAAATAAACTAGAAGTTGGCAACTACAGACCAGTTAGCATATTATGTATTGTATCTAAAATCCTTGAAAGAGCGGTATACACCCAAATTGAACACTACCTCAAACAAAATGATCTATTCTATAAGTTTCAATCAGGTTTCAGATGCATGTACTCGACAGACTCCTGTCTCATCCACTTAACGGATCACATTCGTAAAGAAATGTCTAAAGGTAACTACACCGGTATGGTTCTTCTTGATCTACAAAAAGCGTTTGACACAGTAGACCATGATATCCTATGTAATAAACTACAAGCTATGGGCATAGGGTCTGTGAACTGGTTTAAATCTTATCTTAGTGGTAGAACCCAAAGAGTCAAAATTGATGATAATATATCTGATCCGATGCCAATTAACTGTGGGGTCCCGCAGGGAAGCATCCTTGGTCCCTTACTCTTTCTCTGTTATGTGAACGACATGGAACTGAGCGTCTCATGTAAATTATTACTGTATGCAGACGACAGCGTGCTTCTGGTTTCAGGAAAAGACCCAATAAGTATTGCCGCTTCACTTTCCAAAGAACTAGCATCATGTAGTGAATGGCTAGTGGACAATAGACTATCTCTTCACCTGGGCAAGACGGAAGCCATCTTATGTGGAACAAAACGCAAACTGAAAGACATTGTGGGCTTCTCGGTCAACTGTAATGATATTCCTATAACAACAGTGTCACAAGTTAAATATCTCGGACTGAAACTGGACGCGAGTTTGTCAGGTGAAACAATTTTGGAATCTATCCTGAGTAAGTGTAGAGCACGTATAAAATACCTGTATAGACAGGTGGGATGCTTGCCCGCGGCGACCAAAAAGACCCTCTGCCAAGCGCTTGTTCAATGTCATTTTGACTATTCTGTGTCATCCTGGTACTCTGCATCATCTAAATCAGCACAGCACAAACTTCAGGTCACTCAAAATAAAATGGTTAGGTTCATGCTGAAACTAGGACCCAGATCACATGTTGGCCAGGAACAACTTCAGTCACTAGGTATGCTCAATGTCTCTGACAGGGCCAAACAAATCAGGCTAACTAATGCCTTCAAAATTTTCTATGACAGAGCTCCAGAGTATCTACAGAATGATTTTGTTAAAGCAAATGAGAGGAGTGGACATAATACAAGAAACATGATGTTTAATTTTAAGGTCCCGAGAATCCAAGGACAGGGTAAGCAAACATTCTTCTTCACTGCCATCAAAGACTGGAACGACCTACCCCAGTCAGTCCGTGAAAAGAGAACACTGTATTCCTTCAGACGTAGCCTGAAGGAACACCTGAACCGGACAGCTGCGAGAAGGGAGCACCAAGCTTATGTCTACTACTAAATACGACATAAGAGATAGACAAACCAAACTGAAATGATTACTGATTACGGATTACTGATATTTACTATAGGATGTAAGGTATCTTAAAATAACCCCCTAGAAATACTTTCTCTAAAGTCTCTATTTCTTTATCCTCCCCTTTTCCACAGCTAACCTAATCCCACAAGGACCCCAATGGAAATACGCCTAACGGCCTTATTGGGCTATCCTTAGTTGGAATTATGCAAGGCTGGTACATGTCATATTTGTAACAAACTATGTGGTACCAACTCTGTAAATTGCTGACTGAATAAATATTATTATTATTATTATTATTATTATTATTATTATATACTCCTTTATTAAATCTTGTGATAGTTTATTTAAGCATTGTTATTACTTGAGAGCATTTTAGTAACGTAAGTACTCCTGTTGTGAGTTGGCTTTGCCGTCACCGGAAAGCCTTTGTAGAAGTGCACTAAAACCCAGTTAATTGATACCCGTTATCCAGTAGATTAACTCTGGAGGGTTTAAGTGTTTTGTTCACCGGCGTAATAGTTCGAGGGTTTGGAATTAGCGTACCGTTGTTGCAGATATAGCCTATCATCTAGTCCATTATTAAGTGCCCTTGTTTATTTCGTAGTGCCGGTCGTAACAAATGGCGACCTTAGACCAGTATATAGTGAACTGAATATTGCAATTTTTTTTTTTTGGAGAAATCTTACTGCCATTTGGGGTTGAATTTATTTCTCGCAGTGTTGGCAGTGGACATTGTTTTGAGGATATATAGAACTTGTTGGAGTTTATTGGTGACCTAGTATTGCTCTCAAGAACATCTTCGAATATTTTTTTTTGTGAATAAAGCTACGCGAGAGTTTGGCTACTTTTGTTTTGACTTGAGATTTTTTTTGGTTGACTCCATCATGTCACTGGTCGGGTCTGAGCATAGTGAGGGCACAGTGCGAGAGACAGGCGAGGAGGTGGAGAAGGTGGAGTTTTTTAACGGCGTTCGGGTGGTGAACAATGAGGAGGATGCTCGAAGATTTTTGGAGGAGCCTGTGACGGCGGACCGGGTGTCGGGGCTGGACCGGTACGGACTGCAGTGTATAGCCACGGTCTTAGGGTTTTCTGGTACTAGCGGTTTGTCGAGAAGTGAGCTGGTTACCTGTGTGCTGGGTGGGGTGCATGGGGGTTCGGGTGGAGCAGGAGCTGGGGCACCTTTGTCCCAGCCCCCATTCCACTCAACTCCTATCATGGCGCCCCCTCGGGGTCCGGAGCCGAGTACGTTCCCGCAGGCCGATGCCCGCTGGCGGTTGGGTATGCCTCTAAGTGACTCACGAGGTGGGTCCCCGGTAGTAGCACCCCCTCCTCAGGGTTTGACTCCCGAGATGTTGTTTCAGCTCGAGCTCTCCAAACTTAAGCAGCAGGAGCGAGAGGCTGAGCTCAAGTATAGGTGTCAGGCAGAGTCTGCAAGGTATTGTGCCGTTATTGATCTAGAGAAAACTTGTGTAGAGGTGACGAGGAACCGGGTCGTCCAGGGGGGTCGACCCCATGACCAGTCCCTGTCGCATCTACTAAAGTTTGTTACAGTGTTTGCTGAGATAGGAGTTACAGAATTCTTTCTCTGTTTTGAAAAAAAGTGCCGGGAGCACCAATGGCCCGAGGAGAATTGGGCAGCCCTTGTCTCTTCACGATTGACGGGGAAAGCACTCAAGGCGTACGATGCTTTACCCCTAGAGTCTTGTGTTGAATATGAGGCGTTGAAAGAGGCTGGCCTGAGGGCGTATGAGCTACAGCCAGAGACCTAAAGGCTGAAGTTTAGGGCTGTTCCTAAAAGAAAGGAGAGTACTTTCCAGGAACACGCTAGAGAGCTGTCAGATGCATTTGAAAATTGGTTGAGGTCGGAGAAGGCAACTACTTTTGATGCAGTGAAGCAATTAGTGTTGTTAGAGCAATGTTTTAAATGTACTGGCAGTGACTTGACTCTTAACCTGAAAGAAAAGCAACCTAAAACTCTGCAGGAGGCGGCTCAGATGGCTGACCTCAGGTTGTCATTGATTCGTGGGTGCGGGTCTGCACAGAGAGCTGAGGCAGGTAACCAGGGGCGTACCACCCCACCTCCCCGAATTAAGGACACAACTAATTACCCATTTAAGAGTACTGGTGCCAATTTTGATCCCAAGTCGAAACCCTTCCCGTTAAAGAAAGGCCTGGGCCCTTCCTCACCTCAGAGGAAGTCCAAGAGCAAAGTAGAGTGTTTCAAGTGCCATGAGAAGAGGCATATTGCGCGCTCATGTCCGAGCACACCGCCTACAGCAGTGGTGTCACTAGTTAGCAACATCGGTGTGTCTTTGAGGTCTTCCACGTTTGCCCGGGGTAATACGTCGGTTGCGAAGTCGCAGTCGGTGAAGAAGCAGCAGGAGGGCTCGTCACCCGTCCGAGATGCTTTTTGCGGTCATAGGGGGCACGGCACTGTGAAGTGTGATGGTGTGGAGCATAGGCTTGAGTTGCTGCGTGATACGGGCACTTCCCAGACACTTATTAAGAACTTCACTGGCAAGCCTATTAACTCCTTGCGACATATATGACGCGATCGCGTCATATGGAACTTATGACCAAAAACCCATATGACGCGATCGCGTCATATGGACTTATCTACTTGCCTCTCCAATAAATCCATAAGATGCACTAGCGTCATATGGAGCTCAGTAAGTCCGGTAAGTTAGATGAAGATCTGTCGGTTGGTGGCAACCCCAGGTTCCTCCGACAATTCTAACGGCCAGCAGTGTGGTTTTGACAGTTGTGCGGTGCAGTGGCAATGATACCGGGCTCCCGCCTCCGTGGTCTTACTGGAACATAATATGTCTGAAGGAGTTAACCCGGCTCGGGTTGTGGTGGTTCAAGGTATCAATGCTACGCGGTCTTACCCGCTGGTCAGAGTGGAGCTTGAGGTGGATGGTGTGACACGGGAGTTGGATGTGGGTGTTGTGGAGAAATTGCCAGTTGAGGGGGTCGACCTCCTTCTCGGTAACGACTTTGCGGTGCCTGCTTCCGAGGTTCCACCCTTAGTCGTTGCCGAGAGGGCGGCCGACACGAGTAGGGAGGGGCAAGAGGGCTCGAGAGATCTCAGTCCGCTCAGGTGTCACAGCCTAGTACCCAGGTTTCAGACCAGCGGAGGAAGGGTCGGAAGGAGAAAGTCGAGGCTGGTGGTCGGGTTGAGAGTTTGGACCAAGCGACACTCCTTGGTGACTCGGTACTTGCACCAAAATTGAGCTCCGGAGTGGCCCCAGAACCTGTCCCCCCTAGTGACATGGTAGGGCGTGATGGTACTCCGCGACAGAGTAGTTCCCAGGTACAACAAGAAGATCTTAGTCTTGAGAATTGTGGGATCGGGGCTATTGAACTAGACGAGGATGGGGAAGCATGTAATGTGAACCTGTTAAAGGAGTTTGTGAGGCGCCCACCTGAGCAGCCTACTGTCCCTGTGTTGGTCTGCATCGGCCAAGGTGGAGAAGGAGAGGGGGGCAGTGGGGCACAGGTGGAGGAAAGTTGGGATTGTCATGTCTCGGCGGAGCAGTGGGCGGGGGACACAAGTCAGGTGGCTGTGGAAGCGCTTGAGCACCTGCCTGAGCAGCAGCGTGCAGCGATCCAGCCCCTGCTCGGTTCATACCCCACTGTTTGTGCCGAGCACCCAGGCCTCACAACTCATGCGGTGCATGATGTTCCGCTGGCAAGTCACTTGGGTGTGAGTAAACCGTTGGCCTCATTGTGGAAGCTAATCAAGGTGGGCGACGAGGCTTTCGCATGGTTGTCAGGTCAGGGTCGACCCATGGCCGCTAAGGGTGGTGGTCAGTATCAGGACATGGAGCAGATTGGTGAGGTTGGCTGTGGAGTGGATGCGCCCGGTCGTCGCATAGCCTCCCAATGCTGCTCTAGTAGAATGCAACAGCCCTACCATAGACCGACTGTACCTGGCCGTGGCGCTGAAGGCGGTGATGCTGCGCCGGCAGGTGTAGTCGCAAGGAATGCGGAGGTGCGCAGGTACGGTATCGGCGGGGAAGCCTTAGCACTTATGAACTATGGGAGTTGTTACGACCGGGCACTCGGGTACACTAGGGCTCTTACACAGGACTCGAGTATGGCTCGCTGCCACAACGGAAACACACGATCCCAACCCCAGAGTACTGCCAGCCGAACAAAAAACGCCACTACCCTCCAGAGTTCTATCTGCTATAACGGGGTATACAAGAACTCGGTACTAGCGTTTCACACAACAGACTAATAACAAGACGGGAGTTATCTAGTCTGGTCAACAATCAAACAAAGAAGAAAGTACTACAACACTAAAGAATAGTGTTGGCCGAAGCCGAAGTAATCCACCCTTGAACTAAGAACTTAAGAAGTCCTCCACCCTCTACTTCGGATCGGCACTATTACGTTACGTTAAACAATAGTCCTCGAGCATCAAGCAAGGAATCTTCTGTTAAAGTTAGATGCTTCTCGAATACTCGTAAGAAGTAAGTATCGGATTTTGAACAGCAATTTAATGAATAACTCACTGGTAATTAAAGGCTTTAAATTGACATAAGAAGAATTATAAGAATAAGCAATAGGATATGGCAAACATTAAGAAGAAGTACTCCGACAATGCACTGGCAATAGCCTACTAAGATTGTGCTCGTGGGCCACTAATCTCTGAAGTAGCTAAGCGTGCCACGCATGAAATCAATAGTGCTTAAACAATAATATACATAAGGAGAAGCTTCAATACTATGCTGTATCTGCTGGTCGAGCAAAGTCTAGCTGGGATATCTAAGGTTAAGAGACAATGGCTGAGCAAGCGGCTCGTAGCCTAGCGAGGTCCTTAAGACTGTGCGGCCAAATTACGGTAATTGACGGGATGCTCTCTTGAGAGATCCAGATCACTAGTATCTGGGTCTCTCCTGGCGATCCTCTCAAAGTCAAGCAAATGAGATAGCACAGTGTTGGGTGGCACAGGCAAAAGCCCTCACTCGCAACACAGTGCTAAACTCCCACGGTACACAATCAAAAAGACCCCCTAGGCTTCCCACGTCTCCGTTGCAATTGTGCTGGTTCAACCAACCTAGCACTCATAGGAAATCACAACTCGAGGAACCCTATCCCAGTCTAGCATTACCTAAACCAGCAGAAAACAGGAACATGAATAATAGTACACAGGGAAATACATATACGAGTGCAACAAACATCAATCAATCCTATTCTAGTTAACCCTTCCAAAAATAGGCTATCTAACAGGCACTTATCTCGTGAGAACTCAAGCGATAATACTTTGGCTGACTAAATCTGCACCAAAGGGGTCATTGGTTAAACAGGGACGAGAAGAGTAGAAGATAGGCTGTTCAGAGAGTAGAGAAAGTTCACATCAGTCGGAAGAATATGGATAGTTGCAAGGGATATGAGAGGTCGCTTTGCCTGATGAGTTCTGAAGAATTGTGGCGAGGACCTCTCTTTTTATACTCGGCCCTGTAGCGAGCATATCGCCAACACTAAGGACCGCCCACTGGCAATCATGACGTCATATACTCTCTCAATCTGGGATCGACAAAGAACTTCCCACGCGCTGAAAGGGAGGAAGGGAGGAAGGGAGGAGGGAGTTAGGCCTACACACCTCGTGGCGCGCTCACTGGCTGTCGTTACATAACTCTCTCTCTCATCATTGTATATAAGTCCCACACACAATACTTATAACTAATGATATAAAATAGAACTCGTTGACTTAGAAGAAAACAAAATACATAATGATAATACTTATAGTACAACGGTTCACATAAACTGAGTTAGGAAACTCTACACAGACTACAGCCAAAGTTCCTGCCCTGACGATCCTAGCGAGGGTGGGGCCTGACTGGGCGTTCTGTACAGCATGCTCATACTCGACATGCGTCACACCTCCCCCAAGATTTTACTTGCTCAACCCTGAGCTAAAATCTGATATACAGAACCCCATCAAACCCCTCACACCCAGCGACCGCATGGCACTAAAACAACGCTGAGTTTATCACTAAAACACATCTTATAAAAAAAAAAATCACATTTCATAACTCCTCCCAACAATAGTAAAAGACACAATATCATGCTCCCAGAGCGAGCTTACAGCAGCTCAGCCGTTTGATAGTTCGTGGACTACTCAAACCTTATAGGCTATGACAAACTTATACAATTATCTTCATCAAAAAGAAAGAGTTTTTATATGATTTTTATATTTTAATATGTTTTTTTCGGCTGCACTATAAGGGCAGCCTATTTTCTTCTATACCAAACGCTCAACAATCCTGCTTTACGACCCAATACGCTGGGCTACAACCGCGAGCCAACAAGCACCAAGCGCAAAATACTACTCAAACCAAAGCAGGAGGCTACCCGTGTGTCAATTTACCCAGGATCATATACCCCTGAACGACCACATGCAACCTCGTTGTCACAACCGGCAATATGGCTTATGTCCAGGTTATATACCAATAACCTTAGTGACCACCTGGTCAGCCTCATATTCCGATTGTGAAACGGGTCCAAGATCTTGAGAGGGTAATGATCTGGGTAAACTACACCGACCGGACCATAGGCTGGAACATAGATCTCGAAATGCCCCAGCGCATCATTGTCCTTTTCACTTTCATTCATCAGGCTCTGACACGTTGCTGGTGCATTCTTAAGTCCGTCAGGCACAACATTGCACTGGTAGGTACTCCCGTCCACAACAAAACCACATACCTCTTTAGCACGCTCGGACAAAGTTACAAGCAACGACCACTCACGACATTCCTTATCCCTCAGATCCTTCGTCCACACGTAATCCAGCTCTGCTTGCACCATAGGCTGTCGAGCAGGATTTATACGGCAGGGAATTAAACTGAGCCTTGCACTATCTCCAGCCTGCATGTCGGATTCTACCCCGTACCTCAGGCCTGGAGAAGCAACAAACATGCGAAAGTACTGCCATAGCCTAGTAAATAACTGCCTTGCACTGTCTCCACGAACAACATGCCTTGTGCCCTCCCACAACCCAGCCGAGACCGCAGCTTCTAACCTGTAGTCTCCCTCCTTCTCCACCTTCGTCCCTAGAACAGCCAGGTCATGAGAGGGACAATCAGTACCACCCGTGCAGTCACTCCCACAGTTCATTATTGCTAAGGCTTCCCCGCCGATACCGTACATGCGCACCCCCGCATTCCTTGTGACGACATCTGCCTGCGCAGCATCACCGCTTTCAGCGACATGGCCAGATACAGTCGGTCTATGGTAGGGCTGTTGCATTAGACTAGAGCAGCATTGGGAGGCTATGCGACGACCGGGCACTGCGATACCACAGCCGACCTTACCAATCTGCTCAATGTCCTCCTTTTGACCACCACCCTTGGCAGCCATGGGTCGACCCTGACCTGGCAACCATGCCAAGGCCTCGTCGCCCACCTTAAACCATCGAAACAACGAGGCTAACGGTCTTTTAACAGTCACATGACCTGCCTGCGGAACATCTCGCACCGCCCGAGTTGTGAGACTCAGGGGCTCGGCACGACCAGTGGGGTATGAACCGAGCTGGTGCTGGAGTGCTGCACACTGCTGCTCAGGCAGGTGCTCTAGCACTTCCACAGCCACCAGACTCGTGTCCCCCGCCCACTGCTTCGCCGAGACATGACAATCCCTACTCTCCTCCACCTGTGCCCTACTGCCCCCCTCTCCTTCTCCACCTTGGCCGCGGCAGACCAACGCAGGGACAGTAGGCTGCTCAGGTGGTTGCCTCACAAACTCCTCCAACAGGTTCACATGACATGCTTCCCCGTCCTCGTGTTTAATCTCGACAGCACCATTACCACACTTCTGAACTTCCGGATCCTCCAACTGCAGTTTACAAATATCTGAGGGAACCAACCTGTCTAGATGCTTCCGAAGCAACCCAAGTCCTTCCCCAATATCAAACTGAGCAACCCTTTTTTCTCTCCGTGTGCAACGTTGCTGCCCCGGAGTCTCTTCCGGCCCTACCTCCTCACTAACTGTGACAGGTCCTGGGGCCTCTCCAGACTCCAACATAGGTGCCAATACTAAATCACCCAGGAGAGCCGCCGAGTCAAAACTCTTAAAACCAACTCCAGCTTTAGCCTCCTCCTGTTGATCGTTCCTCTGCTGGTCTGAAGACGGAGGACTAGGCTGTGACACTTTAGCTGCCCGAGCTCGGGTGACAGCACACGCCATGGGTTGTGCCTGGCACCGCTCGACACACTCTTGTTCTCCCCCACTCACGTCGGCCGGCCTCTCGGCAACGACTAAGGGTAGAACCTCAGAAGCGGGCATTGCAAAGTCGTTGCCGAGAAGAAGGTCGACGCCCTCCACTGGCAGTTTCTCCACAATCCCAACATCCAATTCACGTGCCACACCATCCACCTCCAACTCCAACCGCACCAGCGGGTATGACCGAGTTGCATTAATACCCTGCACCACTACCACCCGAGCCGCATTTATAGGGTAGCCAGTCAAATTGTTCATCAGAGTCTGGGAAGCACCTGTATCACGCAAGACCTCTACTCCATGCTTGCGCCCCGCCCACATCACGCAACCCCGTCCTCTATGGTCGCAAAAAACATCCTGAGCAGGGTTCGAGCCTCTCAGGTGTTTCTGCATTGGCTGTGCCTCAGCCTCTGACGAACTGCCCCGGGCAAACTCAGAAGACTTCGGAGACACACCAATGTTGCAGGCCAAAGACACAGCTGCTGTAGGTGGTTTGCTAGGACAGACTCTTGCAAAGTGCCCCTTTTCATGACAAAGATAACACTCCAACTCCCCTCTGGGCTTCCCTTGGTACTGGGAAGGGCCCGGCCCCTTCTTAAATGGGACGGTGTTAGTCTTGTGGTCAGTCTTGGTATCATAGCTCTTGTACTTGTTTGCATAATGTATATCACTAACTCGGGGGGGTGGGGTGTCACGCCCCTTGTTACCTGCCTCACTACGCTGGGCAGACCCGCACCCACGAATTAATGATAGCCGGAGGTCAGCCATCTCAGCTGCCTCCTGTAGAGTTTTAGGGTTCTTTTCTTTAATAGTTAAAGTCATATCTGCACCAGTACACTTATAAAACTGCTCGAGCAGAAACAGCTCAGTCAACTGTTCGGCCGTCTCAGCTTTCTCAGAACGTGTCCAGTTAGCAAGTGCATCTTTTAAGTCCCGGGCATGTTCAAGAAAGGTCGCCTCCCTAGTCTTCGTAACACCCCGAAACTTCAATCGATATGTTTCTGGTTGCAACTCGTATGCCCGTAGGACAGCTCTCTTCAATTCTGGGTAGTCAATGCAAGACTCTAAAGGCAGTGCATCATAAGCCTTCAGACCCTTACCCGTAAGTCTTGAGGAGACCAGAGCTGCCCACTTCTCTTCAGGCCAATTATGCTCCCTACACTTCTTCTCAAAACGATTAAAAAATTCTGTGACTTCAGTTTCACTAAATGCCGGCACCAATTTGACTAAGTGAGACAAGGACTGTTCTCTTACTTGGCCCTCACGGCCCATCCGAATCCCTGTCGACTCTGCACGAGTCTTATCTAAATCTATTTGAGCACAATATTTCTCTGAGTCGTACCTAAGCTCAGCCTCGTGCCTCCTAATCTCAGCCTCAATCTCCTTCTCCTGCTTCCTAGACTCAGCCTCAATCTCCTTCTCCTGCTTCCTAGCCTCAATCTCAATTTTAGCAAGCTCAAGTCTAAATATCATATCTGGAGACAGGCAGGAAGAGGGAGCTGCCACTACTGGAGGAGGGGGGGCAAGAACTGGGGAACCACCATACGCACCGCCCGAGGGCACTCCAATCTTCCAATTCTCATCCCTCTGTGGGAGGGTGCTAACCTCCGGTACTTGAGTGGACGGCACTGTGGGAGTCGAGTGAGAGGGGATCTGGGGAGGAACCCCCCCAAACGCCCTCTCCTCCGAAACCCCATGTCGCCCACGCAACACCCAGGAAATCAGCTCCCCCTTGGACATCCCTCCTACATTGGATAGACCCAAAACCTTGGCTATCAGGTGCAAGCCATAAACATTCACCCCAGTCAGCCTCTCCTCCGTCACATGGTACTGCTTACTCACAAAAAGTCTAGCATCCTCCTCACTAGTTACTAACGGCACCTCCTCAAATAGCATCTCTCGCTCCTCGTCAATACTAGGGCCCGACATACTGAAGTTCACCAAAAAATTCTCGAGACAAAAGTGTTAAACTCCCTTATGCAAGCACTAATTACTAAATTAACTGGAGTCTCTTAAATGCTCTCCTAATTGCCTTACAAAAAAAAATATTCTTCAATATGTACGCTAAAGTACGAACAAACAAATGTTGTACAACTCTGCAAAAAATTATACTGTTCACAAAATCCTAAGCAAGGTCGCCATTTGTTACGACCGGGCACTCGGGTACACTAGGGCTCTTACACAGGACTCGAGTATGGCTCGCTGCCACAACGGAAACACACGATCCCAACCCCAGAGTACTGCCAGCCGAACAAAAAACGCCACTACCCTCCAGAGTTCTATCTGCTATAACGGGGTATACAAGAACTCGGTACTAGCGTTTCACACAACAGACTAATAACAAGACGGGAGTTATCTAGTCTGGTCAACAATCAAACAAAGAAGAAAGTACTACAACACTAAAGAATAGTGTTGGCCGAAGCCGAAGTAATCCACCCTTGAACTAAGAACTTAAGAAGTCCTCCACCCTCTACTTCGGATCGGCACTATTACGTTACGTTAAACAATAGTCCTCGAGCATCAAGCAAGGAATCTTCTGTTAAAGTTAGATGCTTCTCGAATACTCGTAAGAAGTAAGTATCGGATTTTGAACAGCAATTTAATGAATAACTCACTGGTAATTAAAGGCTTTAAATTGACATAAGAAGAATTATAAGAATAAGCAATAGGATATGGCAAACATTAAGAAGAAGTACTCCGACAATGCACTGGCAATAGCCTACTAAGATTGTGCTCGTGGGCCACTAATCTCTGAAGTAGCTAAGCATGCCACGCATGAAATCAATAGTGCTTAAACAATAATATACATAAGGAGAAGCTTCAATACTATGCTGTATCTGCTGGTCGAGCAAAGTCTAGCTGGGATATCTAAGGTTAAGAGACAATGGCTGAGCAAGCGGCTCGTAGCCTAGCGAGGTCCTTAAGACTGTGCGGCCAAATTACGGTAATTGACGGGATGCTCTCTTGAGAGATCCAGATCACTAGTATCTGGGTCTCTCCTGGCGATCCTCTCAAAGTCAAGCAAATGAGATAGCACAGTGTTGGGTGGCACAGGCAAAAGCCCTCACTCGCAACACAGTGCTAAACTCCCACGGTACACAATCAAAAAGACCCCCTAGGCTTCCCACGTCTCCGTTGCAATTGTGCTGGTTCAACCAACCTAGCACTCATAGGAAATCACAACTCGAGGAACCCTATCCCAGTCTAGCATTACCTAAACCAGCAGAAAACAGGAACATGAATAATAGTACACAGGGAAATACATATACGAGTGCAACAAACATCAATCAATCCTATTCTAGTTAACCCTTCCAAAAATAGGCTATCTAACAGGCACTTATCTCGTGAGAACTCAAGCGATAATACTTTGGCTGACTAAATCTGCACCAAAGGGGTCATTGGTTAAACAGGGACGAGAAGAGTAGAAGATAGGCTGTTCAGAGAGTAGAGAAAGTTCACATCAGTCGGAAGAATATGGATAGTTGCAAGGGATATGAGAGGTCGCTTTGCCTGATGAGTTCTGAAGAATTGTGGCGAGGACCTCTCTTTTTATACTCGGCCCTGTAGCGAGCATATCGCCAACACTAAGGACCGCCCACTGGCAATCATGACGTCATATACTCTCTCAATCTGGGATCGACAAAGAACTTCCCACGCGCTGAAAGGGAGGAAGGGAGGAAGGGAGGAGGGAGTTAGGCCTA
The DNA here is from genome assembly GCA_037953745.1 of Lithodes maja. NCBI lineage: Eukaryota > Metazoa > Arthropoda > Malacostraca > Decapoda > Lithodidae > Lithodes > Lithodes maja. The sequence continues at coordinate 3,319 of JBAKBP010006512.1, read as the reverse complement.
CACACCTCGTGGCGCGCTCACTGGCTGTCGTTACATAACTCTCTCTCTCATCATTGTATATAAGTCCCACACACAATACTTATAACTAATGATATAAAATAGAACTCGTTGACTTAGAAGAAAACAAAATACATAATGATAATACTTATAGTACAACGGTTCACATAAACTGAGTTAGGAAACTCTACACAGATTACAGCCAAAGTTCCTGCCCTGACGATCCTAGCGAGGGTGGGGCCTGACTGGGCGTTCTGTACAGCATGCTCATACTCGACATGCGTCACAGAGTGACTGCACAGGTGGTATAGATTGTCCCACTAAGCATGTTGTTCTTCGAGATAAGTTGCAATCTCTTGTTCCTAAGCATCAAGAGAAGTTGTTTAGTAGGCTGTGGCAGTACGTCCGCATATTTGTTGATTCTCCAGGCCTGATGTACGGGGTAGAAGCCGACATGGAGGCTGGAGACAGTGCAAGGCTCAAATTGGTTCCCTACCGTATAAATCCGGCTTGACAGCCTGTTGTAAAAGCAGAGCTAGACTTCATGTTGGAGAAGGGTCTGAGGGATAAAGGATATCGTGAGTGGTCGTTGCCAGTGACTTTGCAACCTGAGTTGAGTGGCAAGATCCGTGTTTGTGTTGATTGCAAGAGTGTTGGTGCATTATCCCTGACAGACGCCGATCCATTACCCAGAGTTGACGACCCCATAGACCGCATCGGGGCTGCCTCGTTTATCATTAAGGTGGAAATAGTGAAAGGTTATTGGCAGGCCCCGTTGCCGAAGAGAGCGAAGAGAAGTGCCAGTCTTGTGATGGACTGGGCAGTTTATCAGTGTCAGGTGTTGTTTTGCTGCCGGAACACAAGTTGGATGTGTGGCATGTTAAGGGCTCTGATAATGTTCTGGCTGATTGTTTGTCACGGGAGGGTATGTTTTAAGGAGAACCCTCGCCGTTCAGTCAGTGTTTGATTGAGTGCAGAAAAATTAGGCTTGCCCCTGTAGTGCAAAGCTGCCAAAAACACTATTAAAAATATAAAAACCTCACATAAAAACTCTTTCTTTTTGATAGTATATAAGTGCAGTATGTTACAGCAAGAATCTAAGACACTCTGAGTTTTTGTCTTAGTAGGCTAGGCTTGGTGAAGCTTGCTCGTTGAGCGTAATATTATTATTATTATACTATTATTTTTGGGGAAGTGTTGTGTAGAATTTTTTTTTATATAATGAAGTGTTTTATATTTGTGATCGTGCCTTGTTTTCACAACTTGGGAGAGTAGCTGGGTGATGTGGGGTTGGTGGGCATTTTGTCTGGTCAGATGTGGCGTTCACCTGAGGCTAAAACGTCCCACATCTTGGGCGGGGTGTTACGCTGGCCAGCTTGCCAGAATGTACTCGTAACTCGCTAGCGCTCGCCAGGGCAGTGAAATGGGCTATAATAATCGTAGAACGATGTTCTTTCTTTCTTAGTGTTCATGTTGTCACAGACAGATCAGTGGTGGTCTTTATTCTTGTATGTGACACTTGGAAGTATTTTATATCATTGATAGAGTATAAGATGTGTAGTGTGAATTTAAGGAGAGAGAGAACGAAGGAGGCAGCGAGGTGGTATTATGTGCGTGTGTATGTACGTGTGCCTCCCTCGCACGGGCGGAGGTTCCCACGCTCGTGATTGGTCGGCTGGCCTGACGCGTCATATGACGCCTGCTCTTCATGACGTAGTCGTCTGTGATTGGGGGTCGCTGTCCTAGTAGGGTGGTGCGGGTAGCCTTCTCGCGTGTCTCTTCAGAGCTTGGCATGGTGTGCTTGGTCCTAGACGTCCCTTGCAATCTGTCCCCAATCTAACCCCCTGTACTACTGTTTCTCTCTCTGAACTTCTTCTTTTCCAATACTTCTTATCTTTACTCAATTACTTATCCCTTCTGGTTCTGCATACGACTTCCATAGTCGGCCAGTCGTATTACCAGCACCAGTTCGCCCATATATGTTTTGCACTAGCTTTAGGGATTATTAGAGTCATAGTCACATGGTATCATAGTATTGGGGTGCTTCTAATTATTGAGTTGTTCTTTCCTACTATTTAATGCTAGACAGTGGAGGGTATCTTTAGTCATTGTCTGAGTTATGTATATGGCAAGTCAGAGGCTGTACGACTTCGACGGAGCCAGGTAGCCTGTAACCCTTGTGCATATTTTTCCTTTGCGAGTATAGCAGCATACAAGCGAAGGGCTTTTGCCTACTCTTGCTCGTATGCTTGCTACCTCATTTTGTTGACCTTTGTGGAGCGCCAGATACTTGAGATCTGGACTTACCAAGAGAGCCTCCTAGTCACTTAACGTAACATAAGGGAAATCTGTTCAAGGGGAGACAGTAGGCTACGAGCATGCTTGCGCTCTGCCTAGGCTCCTTGTACCGTTTATGCCACTGCTAGACTTTATTAGTGAGAAAGACAGCATTGTGTTTATTAACTTTAACTGCGTATGCTTTACGAATTATTCACGCCTTATTTTAGCCTAGGTTGATGCATAGTGCACAACCCAGTTTGGCTGTTACGTTGGCTAAGGAAGTACTCTTTTTGAGTGGCTATTATTAGTCCTGTCACAGAGTTGTTGCACTCCCTTGTTTTATATATATTTATCCTACTTGTTGGTGTATTTAAGATACACACTTTGGTGTCCTGCCCCTGCATTATTTCTGTTCTATATTGACGAGCATCTTAGAGCATCAGGCGTTTTCAGAAGATTCCATATCTGTTTGATGTAGGACTAGACTTCCAGTGTTTTCATAGAGCATTGAAGAGTTTAGTGTTGAGTACAGACTCACACTAAAGTTAACATAAGCATATACTCCTTTATTAAATCTTGTGATAGTTTATTTAAGCATTGTTATTACTTGAGAGCATTTTAGTAACGTAAGTACTCCTGTTGTGAGTTGGCTTTGCCGTCACCGGAAAGCCTTTGTAGAAGTGCACTAAAACCCAGTTAATTGATACCCCGTTATCCAGTAGATTAACTCTGGAGGGTTTAAGTGTTTTGTTCACCGGCGTAATAGTTCGAGGGTTTGGAATTAGCGTACCGTTGTTGCAGATATAGCCTATCATCTAGTCCATTATTAAGTGCCCTTGTTTATTTCGTAGTGCCGGTCGTAACACTAATAACCGGAGTAGAGCGAAAAGCCCCCAGCGACAAGCGCAGACCGTGATGGTGAAGGGAGTCTAGGTGCTTAAGGTTTGTATTTGCAGCGGAGGCATATACTTGGCAGCCATAATCGATCTTGGATAGAATAAGTGTTGTATGGAGGCGCAGAAGAGTTGTCCGGTCTGCACCC